>JADLZK010009996.1:0-75043 GCA_015847255.1 Hyparrhenia diplandra
CATGCCTTGCTTAGTGCTACGGAGTACGTAGTATATGATATAACTATGTCGTATTAGCTTTCTATTCCGGTATACTAGTACTACATACTAACTCTGCAGCTTCTCGATGACCTTGATTAGTTGATTTGACAAGAATTGGCCTGAGAATTGACCAGAATTGAGGTGAGATTGTTGCCGGCGAGTCGGTGAGTCTGAAACTCTGAATGCATATAATTTTGGAATCCGAATCGGACTATAATAATATAATAAGGAACTCTGCATAGGATGTTTGTTAGCCTTTTAAGTTTCGTTGCGAAAGCATCAAAGATAAATCATAGCCCCTCATAGGTGTCTCATTCATGATGCAACAAAATACATTGCCTCCAGCGCTGGCAGATTTGTTGCTGATGACATCAGATCAATGTCCAGGCATGGGTGCCTTCCTTCCATTAGTCACAGGTTAACCATCATCCTACGGTGTCAGATTACTAGAGCTGATTTTCAATGAACACCCGAGGGCTAAACCATAGAACCACAAAGACCGTCAACAGTCACTGCATGCAATTTGCAATGCACACATTTTGTTTAGTCTATGGAAAACAGAGTGGTTGCGGCTGGTGTAACCGTGTGCTTGATTGAGGGTTGAGTGGGTTGGGTTGGATCCAACCCAGTTTTTTGGGTTCGGTTGAACCCATCTCATTGTTTGGTTGCAGCTCTGATTTTAGGGACAGAGTCAACCCATCTCGTGTTTGGTTGAAGAATTTGGGAATCCGGGTCGGACGTTGAGATAACACCGTTTTCTCTTGCAGTTTTGCATCAGGACCCCTGAACTATTCAGAAATCAAGCAAGCCTATATCAGCAAGCCTTTGTGTCTCGCGTTTTTGCATCAGGACCCAGAGAAGAGTTTCTAATTCAATTTTGCCCCTTTCTTCTACATCCGGGTCGTACGGGAGCGGAACCCGCCGCCGAGGCGGGGCGGCCGCCGCTCCTCCCCTCCTCCCCGAGGCCTAGGGAGCGGAACCCGCCGGGCCGAGGCCGAGGGCCGGGTCGAGCCCCTCCTCCGGGCCTAGGAGCGGAACCCGCCCCGCCAAGGTCTACACGGGAAGTCTCCGCGCGGGCGGGAAAGGCCGCGCCGCGCCGCGCCCTCCCTCGGCGGCGCAGGTTCTAGCGCCGGAAGGGACCCGCCCGCGGCGCCGCGAGGCGCGCACCGGCAGCCGCACGGACGGCAGCGGCGACGGCCTCACCGCAGCAAAGGTTCTTCCGCTCCCAACGGCGCTCCCGACGGAGAAAAAAGAGGTCGGCTCCATCCGCCACTTCGCGGACGGGCGCCGAGAGTTTGGCGCGCGGCGCAGGCGCCCCACCAAACGTAAGGTCACGGTTAATCAATATACGCGGGCGGCTCCTCCGCTCGTCACGGAAGAAAGATGGACCGCGGACGGGCACATTAGGATGCCCGCCACGGTAAAGGTTTTGAAAAAATAAAAATCAAAATCCCTGGGGAAGGCCCGCCGAGCCCATCCATGGGCCCGCCTAAGCCCATCTAGGGGCACCACCGCCGCCATCCAAGGATCCGCCGCCGGGGTCGCCGCCGCTCACGCCATCCAGTGGATCCGCCCCGACGCCGCCGTCCCGCCACCGGATCGAGCCCTCCGACGAGCCCCTCCACGGACGAGCCTCGCCGACGAGCTTCCCTCCACCGATCCAGTCCGGCCGACGAGCCCCTCCACCGATCGGCCTCGCCCTGCCGACCCCGCGCAGTAGCCGCTCGAGAGGAAGGGGACGCCGATCTCGCTGGCCGCCCCGGCTGGCGCCGCGCCGCCGGTGGAGCTGACCCGCCGCCGCCGCCGCTACTGGGAGGAAGGAGCCGCCGCCGCCGGGCCGGACGCCGATCGGATCTCGGCCGCTTGGGATCCGCCGGCCGGATCCGCCTCGACGGCGATCCCGCCGTGACGGCCGGATCCGCTTACTCAAGGCCGCTCCACCGGATTCGGGATCCGGGCGCCCCGCGCCGCCTCCACCGGATCCAGCGTCCAGCGCCGCCTCTCCACCGGATCCGCGCCTTCGGTTCCTCCGGCCCGAGGGGGAGCAAAGAATCGCCGAGGGAGCCCGCGGTGGGCGCAAGAACCGCCGCCGCCGCCGGGTCATTCTCGATCGGGAAGGAGCGGTGGAGGGAGAAAGAGGGAGGGAGTGAGAAGAGGGAGAGGCCCGAGCGGTGGTGGGGATGGAAAGAGGGAGAGGCCCGAGCCGATTCGACGGGAAACCCTAAGTCCGCTTTTATATTGGTGGTCGCCGACCGACCTTGGCCGGGCCTCGTTGGGCCTCTCATTTTACGTGGCGGGTTTTAAGATGCCCGCCACGGAAAATATTTTTTGCGTGGCGGGCACCTTAACGCCCCGCCACGCAAAAAGATTTTATTTTGCGTGGGCGTGGCGGTTAAGGTGCCCGCCACGCAAAAATCTTTCCCCGCGGACGGGCAAAAAACGCCCGCCACGTAAAAGCTGACGGACGTGGCGGGTATTTTCCGCGGACGGGCAAAAAGTGCCCGCCACGGAAAAGATTTTGCAAGTGCTCGCAAAATCATTTCGTTACTAGTCGCTTGTCGCTATATCGCCGTATGCGCCGCCCAAACTCGAATTGAGCACGCATGCCTTGCTTAGTGCTACGGAGTACAGTAGTATATGATATAACTATGTCGTATTAGCTTTCTATTCCGGTATACTAGTACTACATACTAACTCTGCAGCTTCTCGATGACCTTGATTAGTTGATTTGACAAGAATTGGCCTGAGAATTGACCAGAATTGAGGTGAGATTGTTGCCGGCGAAGCCGGTGAGTCGAAAACTCAATGCATATAATTTTGGAATCCGAATCGGACTATAATAATATAATAAGGAACTCTGCATAGGATGTTTGTTAGCCTTTTAAGTTTCGTTGCGAAAGCATCAAAGATAAATCATAGCCCCTCATAGGTGTCTCATTCATGATGCAACAAAATACATTGCCTCCGGTATTTGGCAGATTTGTTGCTGATGACATCAGATCAATGTCCAGGCATGGGTGCCTTCCTTCCATTAGTCACAGGTTAACCATCATCCTACGGTGTCAGATTACTAGAGCTGATTTTCAATGAACACCCGAGGGCTAAACCATAGAACCACAAAGACCGTCAACAGTCACTGCATGCAATTTGCAATGCACACATTTTGTTTAGTCTATGGAAAAAGCGAGTGGTTGCGGTTTGGTGTAACCGTGTGCTTGATTGAGGGTTGAGTGGGTTGGGTTGGATCCAACGGTTTTTTGGGTTCGGTTGAACCCATCTCATTGTTTGGTTGCAGCTCTGATTTTAGGGACAGAGTCAACCCATCTCGTGTTTGGTTGAAGAATTTGGGAATCCGGGTCGGACGTTGAGATAACACCGTTTTCTCTTGCAGTTTTGCATCAGGACCCCTGAACTATTCGAAATCAAGCAAGCCTATATCGCCAGCAAGCCTTTGTGTCTCGCCTGCTTTTGCATCGACCCGCAGAAGAGTTTCTAATTCAATTTTGCCCCTTTCTTCTACATCTGGTCATCCGGGTCGCGGGGAGCGGAACCCGCCGCCGAGGCCGGGGCCGGCCGCGCCCTCCCTCCTCCCCGAGGCCTAGGAGCGGAACCCGCCGCCGAGGCGGCAGGCCGGCCGAGCTCCCCCTCCTCCGGCCTGGGGGAGCCGAACCCGCCGCCAAGGTCTACATCGGGAAGTCTCGCGGGGCGGGGGGGGAAAGGCCGCGGTCGCGGCGCCCTCCCCTCGCAGGCGCCGGGTGTCTAGCGCCGGAAGGACCCGCCTGGGCGGCGGCGCGAGGCGCGCACCTACAGCCGCAGACGGGACGGCAGCGGCGACGGCCTCACCGCAAAGAAGGTTCTTCCGCCTCCTAACGGCGCTCCCGACGGAGAAAAAGAGGTCGGCTCCATCCGCCACTTTCTAAGGGATGGGTTCAACCCGCATCTTTGCGGAATATACATCGCGGGACCGCTCCAACCCACTCACTCTCCATCCAAACAACCGAAAAACCGGGTCGAACCCATGCGGGTTGGCCCCGTTCCTCCAACCAAACACACGGTAAATCTCATCGCGATTCCGAATGGGACGAGCCCATCTAAATCCCGGAGAACCACGGTGGCGCGCAACACACACACGCGGGCGGTCGCGGTGGTCGTGGTCATCCTTTCCCCCCGCGCCGTGGCCGTTGTCATCCTTTCCTACGCTTGCTAGTGCCCCGGGGCCGTCCGTCTCTCCACGTCTCCACCCACCTCGAGTCCCGCCGCAACCATGCCAACCCATTCCGGCCTCGCCAAGATACTACTAAACGCTTCGTTTCAAATTATAATTCGTTTGACTTTATCAACCGCAAGTTTGACCACTCGTTTTTTTTTGAGACCACGCCGTTGCGCCGTTTTTTCATTAAGCGTAATAAAGTTCAAACAAATGACTCAAGACGGTAACCACAATAACCGAATCGAAACCTAGCATCTACTGGTAATAAAGACGAGTGGTCAAACTTAGATTTGATTTTTTTTTAAATAAGATGAGTGGTCAAACTTAGGTTTGAAAAAATCAAACGTAGTACAATTTGAAACGGATTTAGTATTACTCATCACTGCACAGTCTGCACTAGTAAAAGTACCGGTCATCATCTAAAAAAAAGGGTTATTTAGTTTGCTGTCATTGCAATTTTACAAGTTTGGAGAAACACCATTACAATTCATCTATTCAGAAATATGCCATTACAATTCTTTCTCGTCTTGAATCATGTCATTTTCCACGTATTCAAGAGCATCGGGTCCACATGTTGGTGAATAAAGACCCATGTATTCTCATATGTACCAAAATACCCCTCCTGTCTCTTTCTCCCTCCACACACTGACGTGCAGTCCCACATGTCATATTCTTCTTCTTCCTCTCCTCTTGCTGAGCACCATCCACGGCTGTCGATGGGCGAGCAGCAGCATGTGACCCAGCAGCACGCAGGCGGCCAGCACGGAGCTCGCGGCCCCGTGTGCCGCGGCGATGCTCCGTGAGATGGCGAAGTTGCCGCCGCCGTGGGCCCGTAGATGGCGAACTCGTGCATCCCAAACGGCGTGGAGCTCCCAGCCGGCGTGCTTGTGCGGCTTCTCTCCCAAGTGCTACTGCTGCTCCGCTGGCGGGCCATGCCAAAGCCGCCGCCGCAGCAAGACGTGCTTGGCCCAGGCCGCAAGATCTAAGGGCACTGACACATGGTGACGCTGACCACTGCAACTACCTTGCTTGCTTGTTCGCCCACGAATGCTTGCTTGTTTGCCCAGGAATGCAGCTCGGCCTTCCTTGCTTGGTGCTGCTTGAGCTGTTGCAAATGGACGAGTTGCTGCTGCTTGTGCGTTAGGTGGAGGAGCAGAGGTTGAAGGAGAAGATGACACATGGGACCTACACGTCAGCGAGTAGAGGAAAGAAGCAGGAGGGGTATTTTGGGACCTACGAGAATACACGGGTCTTTATTCACCTGCACGTGGGTCCGACACTGTCACATACGTACATAATGGCACCATTCAAGATGAGAAAGAATTGTAATGGCATATTTTTGAATAGACGAATTGTAATGTTGTTTCTCTAAACTTGTAAAATTGCAATGGCAGGAAACAAAATAACCCTAAAAAAAAAAGTAAAAGTACCGTTCGTGCTCCCCTGCATCACTCTTTTGGAGGGCCGCCATCGCGCCTGGCCGCGAGTGCCAGAGGTTCTTCCATTAGCCGCGTGGCACGAACCAGCAAGTGGATCTGCCCCCAATAGCGTCCAAGACGAAGCCCCAAGTTACAAGACAGCTTTTTCTTTTATCCCTTTCGGAACTAAGTGCAATAGGTTCACATGACCAAACATAATATATACTACTCCCAACATAGTAAACAAATAATAAAGATAAAGACAAGGCATTCGTGGCATCTCTCTTCTCTCTCCGCGTTCTTATCAGTAGCAAGCTCGGCGCATCATTGCACAATGCGAGTCGAGCCTCCCAACACCAGCACAGCTCCCGCTTGAAATTGCACAGCCTCCTCGTCTCCTTCCTCCTAGTTTGCATCCGACAAAGACCAAGCCCGCCTCCGTGTTCTTGTTCTTCATTCATCCCCATGGCGGACCTTCCTCCGGTGGCCATTGTTCTTGCCGTGGGCGCCGCGGTGGTCGGCGGGCCCGAGGCGCTCCGCCTCATGCTCGCCCTTGAAGGGCGGACTGCCGCCGCCGACATCGCCATCTGCGCGTTCCTCTTCTGCGCCTTCACGGCGCTTCTCCTTGGGACCTTGCTCCTCGCGCGCTTCTTCCGTGACGTCGACGCACACCCTGGTGCAGGAGCACGAGCAGCAGCGGCGGCGCCGGCGATGGGCACGGAGCGCTTTGCGAGGGTGACTCTTGCGGTCGCTTTCGCTGTCATGTTCTTGGTGACTACCTGTCTCCTCGTCGTCCCCACCAGCCTCACCGGAACTGAGCGCGGCGGTGTGCGCTCCTGCGCTGCTGCTTGACCCGCAGCCGTCGGCCGGCGGATGCGGGAGCGGCCGCTGCACCGCCAAACTGCCTATCGTCGTCGACCTGGTCCAACGTCACCAACGCCTGCATGTAGCGTACTATCTTTTACTGTCATACATAGTTCTTCAGCAAATGGCATACTTTACCACATCGCTTTTCTTTGTTTACTTGAACTCGACTATGAGGTGTGATTCTTCTTTGCCATGTAGTACTACTTTTCTACCTTCTTGCAAGATTTTCAGTTTAAGTATATTTATTATCTGTTTGATGAAGTGTGAAGTGTGAACTGAACGGCTAAGTTCATTTTTTTCCCAAGTTGATTTGTTCGCTTTCTAAACTGTTCGTCTTGTGATCTATCCTTTTTTCCGTATATCAATTTGTGAAGTCTGAGCTGGGATTATTACAGGATCTAATTCCTCATTTTTTCAGAAAAATTCCTCTGTTTCATTCAGTACCTGGATTTGGTTGCTTAGGATAGCTTGTGATCAGGGAGATGAATGACAAGCTAAACATGATTTGGTTGCTTATGTCTCTAGTACATTTTTATGAAAGAAACTGATTTATATTGAACTTTTTATAATTTCTATGAAATTTCTGTGTTGTGAAAGGTGAAAAGGAACCTAAAATGAGGTTCTGACATAAAGTTGGTGCACGATAGACATACTTTTATTACGTTTAATTCTTGCTCGTCATGGTCCATTGGACAACTCAAATAGTCAAGTTGGACTTTGAATCACTGCCTGCAGGCTGCAACAGCCATTCATGTTGTTTTGCGACGACAGTTAAAGATCAGAATGGTCAATCCACGTATGGAGCGTGAAAGCGAGGGCCGAGAGGGGCGCCTATCAGTCACAGTACAGTCATAGGCGGTCAAGCTTTAATTTATCGACAGACGCCAATTTAATCGTTTCGTTTGGTCGGAAAAAAAATCGCTTCTTTGACTTTTCCTCCGATCATCAGCCCTTCATAGTTCATACTGAGGGTGCCTATTACTGTACTATGAGTTATGACGATTAATTCTGTCTGTTTAGATTACGGCAGCCGCAGGCCTCATCGACAGACGGTTTCTAGGAATGTAGGGCCCTGACCTGATGTGAATTACAAATGGAGCCCTAATATTTGAAATTCATATGATCAAAACGCTTTCTCGACGGCCGGCAATGCATCCATACACCTGCAGGAGCAAAGCCAGTCGAGGAAAAAAAAATGGAAAACAAACATGGTTTAGCAGATTCGGAATTGTAACCAAACATCCTGGGTTCTATACCCGATTCAACACTAAAGCATGCAGCCGATCCTGGATACTGAACTATAGATAGTGTGCAGTGAGGGATCTTTATTGGTTGCCAGTCTTTCACTTCGGCCTGATATGCTTGCCGATCGCCGATGGTAGGACATGGAGACAAACAAACAAGCGAATTAGTGCGTGGCCAAAGGGGCGACGTCTCAATGAAAGCTTTATAGAGCAGGAAGGGTCTAATCAGTAAGCATCACATACTTCAAAGATAACTTATGTAATTTGGGGCACCTAATCTCTATGGCTCCTGTGCAATCTCTGACCCTGCCCCTGCAAATACTGTTGACATCGTCAATAAATTCCAAAGTTTGCAACCATGTAAAAGTCACAGGTTCACCCCAATTCCAGCGGTCCAGACTCAAGACACAATTGCAAGGCAAGGATAGTTTGGTCTGTGAAGAAAGAACGGCAATTTCATCCTTCAGGAAAGAATGGCCATTTCATCCTTCAGAAAAGAATGGCCACTCCATCCCTGTTGGTCGTTATCATGACTCGAAAGTTTTCTACGAAATTTAGTGGCAAATTATCTTTTGCATAATATAATGTTTAATTTACCTATATGAGAGGTCTCAGAGGTGTTGCTTGCACACGCCCGCCGCTACGAACTCTGCCGTTCACAACACATGACACCAGTGCCAGCCAGTTTGTCCGTGCCTATATAGTCCACTGGCACAAGTACTGAACCACAACAACCTCCTCAGGACCCCAGCCATGGCAGCAGCTCCTCTTCCGACGATCATTATCCTAGCCTTTGGTTCTGCCGCTCTGGGCGGCCCCGACGCGCTCTTCGTCCTCCTCGAGTTCACGGGGCGGAGCCCCTGCCTCGACATCGCGATCTGCATGTTCCTCATGTTCATGGTCACCGCGCACCTTCTCGGCGCCGTGCTCCTCGTGCGCTTCGTCCGCGACGCGCGGTCCGGAGACGGCACCGGCGCCGGCGGTGGAGCTCATGAGGTACACGGGGCGGCGGCCACGGACTGCCTCGCGCAGGTCAGCTTGCTGGTGTCGGTGTGCGTGGGGTTCCTCGTCGCCGCGTCCCTTGTCGTCCTGCCGTCCGTCTCGTCCGGCGGCGGCGGTCTTGGCACACTCAGCTTCTTAACGTACTTCGCCGGCGGCAAGAACTCCTTCGTCGCCGTCGCCGTCATCACCGCCTCCGCAGCCACCGCGGTCCGCGGCACCAGTCGTCTGCTCCGCTTCGTTCGTGGACGCAGGGCGGGAAATGCAGGCCACGCCGCCCCTGCCTCTGCCGCGCGCGAGTCAGAGCGCTACTCCAGGACGAAGCAGAAGGTGTGCTTGCTCCTCATGGCTATGCTCCTCGCCGCCGCCTCCTCCGCCGCGTCCGGTGGCCTCGACGTACAGCGCCTTTTTCCCGGCTTCCCCTTCCGGACCGCGAGCACCAACGTGCCCGTCGGCGTTGCAATCGCCATGGTCGCTGGCACATCGCTTGTCGTCGTTCGCATCTCCCGCAGGGTGCGTAATGCCAACCGGCGCTGCTGCCGCTACGACTGGCCTACCACGGGCACGTGGCGGCGGTGCTTCGGCAAGCTGACGTCCATGGCCGCCGTGGTCAAGCGAGTCGGACAGCGGGGAGCACACAAACTCTGCTTGAAACAATGATGCCAGTCGTACGTGGATCTGGCATGCGGCTGTGCAGTGCAGCAACTGTGGTTTCTCGTAACGGTATTCAAGGCGTGTGTTCTCAGCAAGTCAGCGTCATGAGTAGTGTAAAAATTCAGGTGTTTGAATGTATGTATAGATGAGGTGAGATTGTACAGTTTATGGACGGTGATAATGTGTTTGTTTGCTGATGTACAGTTTATACATCATGATGATATGGTTGTAAGGCATATGTATAGTTTGTTGATTTAATTATGTCCGGTTTCAGTAGGTTGGAGTCGCTCATCCAGCTCCTATGACTCTGGTTGTTTTCTACAGCTTTTTTTTTTTTTTTTTTTTTTTTGACAAAGTTTTCTACATGCTGCTTTGTTGCGAGAGCCGTAAAAATGTGATCTTTTTTGTGAACGTCACGCAAGGGGAGGGACTTGCGAGGGGTTTCTTTTCGGTAATCGCTAATTACCGTTGCTGATCGTGTGTAAACCATTTTACTTCTTGACGAAAAAACATGTCACATGGCCGTGTGTGTTTTTTTTTGCTAATGTCATTCGTGGATGATCATCCGACGATTAACTACGAGCTGCATAGTGATTCATCAACACAGAAACGAACTCGTCAAATTAAGCAGCAGATTGATGGCTCCATGCACCGCTACAAATTTGTATGTCACTGTCACCCCTATCAATGCCGGATTTGACTGAACAGTGTTTGTCCATTCCAGCAAAAAATGATTGGGAGTAAAAAAAAAACACATCACTGCTGGTTAAAATAAAATACGCGACAGTAATGTATATATCAGTGTCGGGTGCATTAGTAGACCCGACAATAAACTTCCTGTTAACTCTTCTCGCGTCCGCCCTCCACCCGTCACCATAGCCCCCAATAAAATCATGTCTTATATCTTCTCCCCACCGCATGCGCCGGGCCTCTCCACCGCATCGTCTCCCCATCACACAAAGGTCAGATCCATGGAGGCCTCGCCGTATCCATGCAAGCGGGCATGGATCCATGCCGCGCTCTTCTCCCCCGCCACATCTTCTCCCCACCGCATGCTTAGATCCAACGGTTTTGGAGACATGTCCAGCGAGATGCTTACCGCCGATGCTCGCCCTGTTCATCGGCGCCGACCAGGCAAGCAACGACTCACGGACAGGGTGCCTGAAGGAGTTGATTCCACCACAACACAGCTGTTGCAGGAGTCCCTAGACAAGATCAGGTCTAGCCATCCGAATGTCGAGGTCGCCTACGCCAATTTCTTCAGCCCCGTCGACATGGCGAGGCAGGTATGGTCAGTACTCAGTAGCATGGAGACCAACGATGGTAATTTGAGTCTCACATTCATATCTGATTTGTTCAATCCGTCTCACATTCTCATACCTATAAATTTCAACTCTCAGATCCAGATGAGTGCGGCCAAATCCAAGGCAGATGTGTATGATGGATCCAAAGTGACAGATTTCATTACAGTTGGGCTCAATCCGGCGGCATCTCCACTCTCCCCTTCATGGCCTCCCCTCCCCTCCCTCTGTTACTTGAATCAATTTGTGGACAGTTTGATTTGTGATGTGGGGAACTGTTCTCCTTTGTAATGTATGAATCGATTTGTGGTGTGTTGATTCGTGGAGTGTTAAACCTTTCTGTGTAATCTATGAATCAATTCGATTTATGATGTGTTGAATCTCTCTTGTGTCCTTGATGTGTGAATATTTTCTTGCATGATGTGCTTGATGGAGCAGCAATGGTGGGAGCCAGCTAGCATGGCGTGGTAGCGGTTTCCTGCTCGCGCCGTTTTTTTAAAGCCTATCACTGCTGGCCGAACACCCGGAAGTAAAAGTATGAGGACATCACTGCCGATTGTCCATTGACGGTTCAAAATCCAGCAGTGAAGGTGGGTTTTTCAACTGGCAGTGATCTACAAATCTGTAGTGGTGATGCTTCCATGGGCGAATAGATGATAAATGGTACTATTCTCTGTACGGTACTACTCTTATCTACTACACCTATATTTGTAAGACCCACTAAGGAGTTCTCTGGCTCCGGGTGAAGCCACGTCATCAAGCGGGTCCCGTAACCACTAGCCTTAAGTCATGCATGCCAAATAAGCTGGACATCTGAGATGCGTGCTATTCTCCACTCACATCCATTTATTAGTCCATGCAAGCCACTCATATCTATCCGTATTTATAACTCTCATCCCTCATCACATCCCACGCTGCGTTTTTTTTTTTACCGACCGGTAAACCGCGGTAACGGACTTACCGCCCGGTCCGGTTACCGCTGGGGGGCGTAAAAAACCGTCAAATTCAAATTTGAAAATTTGAAAAAAAATGTTGAAAATATTCTATAAAATAGTTCATGATTTATAGAAGCCAATGGTATAAAAATTTGTCAAATTGGAGTTGGTTTGGTATAAAAAATTTCAAATCTAAGTTTGAAAAAAAAAAAAAGAAAAAGAAAAATACACACCCGGCCCATTAAATCATGAAGGTCGAAAAACATACTAAACACACTCAAATTTAAGTAATTTTGACATCATTGGATTCTACAAATCATGAAGTATTTTAGGAATTTTTTTAGCATTTTATAAAAAAATTACATTTTGAATTTTGAAAAACCGTTCAAACTCGCTCAAACCGCCGGTAAACCGCTCAAACCGGGCGGTATAAATTCCAAACCGCCCGATTTACGGTTTTTACCGTTCGCCCGGCGCCGTTTGAATTCAGTTGAATTCAAATTTCAAACCATCCGTAACCGTCCGGTTTACCGGTAACCGGACCGGTTTACCGAAACCGGAGGCCGGCGGTTTGAGCCGACCGGTCGGTAAAAAAAACCTTGATCCCACGTAGAGACACACACGAATGGAGCATATATATACGAAGCGTCTGTTCACCCCCAACAACTTGCAATACCATGCATTGCCATTAAATATTGCGTTGGTAGTGAAACGCCTGACCCATCGTTTCGTTTCTGTCAGCCCCAATTCTTCCGACGCTATATACAGTCTCTGTTTCCTATCTCGTAGTCCCACGGCCAGAGTCCAACGAACACCTGCAGAAGTGCAGATGCCATCTCCAGTGCGAAATCGTTCAAAGCGATGTCATCTTCGTTTCCGGCGGCGGCGGGGTCTGTTGGACGCAACTAGAAGAGAACGAAGCAACCTGTGCGAAGATTGTGTGTGAGCTTTTTTGTTTAATTTTCCTTGCACGTCCATATTCACCTATTCAGCAACGGACGCAATCTTTCTCACTCGGTGGTGGTTGTGCGATCCTCCCTTTCCGATGGACCAATTCAATTCTGGCTACTAATTGCAGTTGATTGTTATAACCTTTTTCGTGTTGCCAGCTACTGTATGAGAGAGATCAATAATATTTTTGTTTATGACTTTCTAATACCCAAATTAAAGATTTCTTTAATTGATTATTGATATTTCTTTCTCTTATTAGTTTAGATGGTAGTACGTATATTTGTTCACACATTAGGGTATATTGATTCTATGCTCTTCTACGAAGCATTCAAGAATGTGGATTGTATATGATCACTTTGAATGTATATGTGCAAGAAAACATATATATATTGCTCTACGATTCGATACAGATCCCCGTAGCAATGCGCCAACACGTGAGTTATTCATTTTCTAATTCTTAGTGGTTAACACTCTAACCTATATATTTATATTTCTCCTCCATACCGCGGCAACGGGGAATCCTTCTTCTTTTTTTTGAATGGATGTTTTCATTTATATATCTGTACGGATTTGTACGGTACAAATCTTTTGGAATGGATGTTTTCAAATTTGTACGGTACAAATCTGTACGGATCTACAAACCTTTTCGAGTGGATGTTTTCATTTATATATGATTCGGACACAGTTCTTATTTTTTCGAATGCAAGCCTTATATATAGAAATCTCAAAACATCTGGGACGCAGTTTTTTTTTTTTTTTCATGGTAAACATCATTCAAACACAAACAAAGTCGCATTTATAAGAGCAAGTACTATAATGAGCGACTAGCCGGCTCATATCTACGTGGAGGAGAGAGAAGTGAAGAGAGAGAAGAAAATAAGCGTCTCACGACACGCCCGCTGCTGCGGCGGCGACCACGCCATGCACTTATCGCAATTGGCTCCGCATGCAGCTATGCCTTAAATAGTAGCGGGCTCCACCACCATCGCTTGTGCGTTGTCGCCGGCAGTCGGCGAGTAGCCTACGGAACTATTAAACTTGCTCTAAGAAGATAATTACAGATAACAACTCAGTCAAACAAAACATCATGACACCTTGCATGCAAAAGCTACAAACTAGCATGCATGCACAGAACATCACTGTCGGGTATCATTAGAGCACCGACAGTAAAAGCGGCTTCAATGTCATTTAAGAAATAGATAGTGAAGTCACTTCCGTATAATATAAATCAACACATGGTCACAAGGTGTAACTAGAAAGCAAATCACTGTGTAGATTACTGCAAAATCACTGCAAACTTTTTCTGGGGCGTGCACATGGCATGTGTGAACGAACCACAAAATTTGAGATTTTTCAGATTAGGTTTGGTAATTTTTCAGTTAAATTGAATTTGTACGCGACACCACCGAGTAATTATAGGTTGAATTGGGGTTACCCACGAACAAATCTAGAATGGTGTCAAAATTTTCCACATGGTCTCATGTGCCCTAGAAGGCAAATCACTGTATAGGTTGGTGCAAAATTTTTGTGTTTTCAAGGTGTAACTAACCTTCTTCTATCGCGTTTAGCACCTAGGAAAATATAATAACAAAAATATTGATCGAGAAAGATCTAAGATCTTGTATTGGGGCATAATTTGGGCGCACATAGTTGTTTAAAAAAATTCAAGCCATTTCAAATATTGCGGGATTACACATGCTTCACAAAGGTACATGACCCCTTTCATCGAACCATGACTACACACCTAGATTCATAAGCTTCGTGTGGGTCATCTTCCTTCCGTGTCATATCGGTCTCAAATTTTTTTTTCTCGGGCTTGCACATGCAACGTGTGAAGTAACCAGGGAAGTTAAAGATTTTTCATAGTTGGTTTGGTACTTTTCAATTAAATTGAACTTCTCAAGGCGGCGACACCGAGAAATTATAGGTTGAACTAGGGCCACCCACCTAAAAGAGCTGGAATGGTACTAAAATTTTTCACATGGTCTCATATGCCCTAGGAGGCAGATCAATGTGGAGGTCAATGCAAAATTCTTTTGTTCTCGTGATATAACTAAGCTTCTTTTACACCGTTTATCACCTAGAAAAATATAGTAATATAATATAAATATTGATCAAAAAAAACTTAAAATCTTGTGTGGGGTCATCATTTGGACGTAGATGGCTATAGAAAAAGTTTCAAGCCATTTTTGCATTAGTTAATTTGACCTTCAGCGAGAGAGACAATTACGCTGATTGCAGCTGTTCAAACATTTGGAGATGAAACATTTTTTTTTTTCCAAAAAACAAACAATTGGATTGACATAAATAGCGTCACCAGGAAATAAACTAAAGAAAGGACACACGTCCAAAAGTGACACAAGTAAAGATGGAAGAAACGGGCGGAGTATAGAGTTTTTTATTAATGTAATCTATCATTCAGGTGCAATGGTGGATTTGAGGGGAGGCGGGCACTTAGGATTGCAACTAGGGCATGCCGCCCTGCACGCACTCTGTGTTCTGTAGCACAACTGTCTGACCAAGCAACAATAGCAGTCCTGTGGTGGATCCGTATCGCAGTATGCCTTTTCACACAATACCACCGTCACCTTGTTGTCATCTACTACGGTAGCATTACTCTTTATCCTTGCGTTTCTGACCTCGAGCAGTAGGTGAGGACGGCCCGCTGCATCGGCAAGATTTGTTCATCAGCATGTAGTCTATTACACACCCAACACAGTAAGATAAAATAAAAGAGATGGTCAGATATAACTTACACAGTAGTGTCGATGATGCAGCGAGGAACAAGATGATCATCATGCACCCCAAACCTCTACGCTTGTCATTCATGTTGGACAATGAATGGTAGAGAGTCAGCTCGCAAGTGGAGGACTAGTTGATAGCCGCACAGAAATGGCCTGTACTGGGTGAGTTTATATACGCACGGTACATTAGTGTGTTGTGTGCATATGGGAGAATTTAACCGCATGCAGCCATGGCCTCACTAACTGACACGTGGGCAGCGCAAAAACCTCCGCAATTCAATGTAATTAATCAAGGACCCTTGCATGGCATTTCCATATTTCAATATTATACTAAAAGAAAGGCGCGGTCAGGCCACGATAGACCACTCGTATCATGTATAGCACTCAGTGAAATATACTCCGTACTTCCGTGCCATCTTATTCGATGCTTCGTCTTTATTCAAAAAATTTTACACAAATATAATTTATTTTGGTATGACTTTTTTATCAATGAAGATACTTGAATATTGATTAATTTATTTTATGATTTGTAAAAATATTTTGAATAAGCCGGATGGTCAAACACAAAGTTCAAAAGTCAAAAACGACGAACTTAATAGGACAGAGGGAGTATGTGCTTAATATACTTTCTAAGTCTCATAGACATCCTGCAACATTTAATGAATGTGTGGTATTGGGATCAAATGTGCCAAGCAACTATATAGCCATCTACCTAAATTGAACTTTGCCACCACCAAAGTGATATGCAGAGATGATCAAGGCACATATGCCATAGAGTTCACATCACATTCCAGAAGCGTGCTGCTCTAAAACACATTGCTAGATCGATTTGGCCTCTGCTGGATATTCATTTAGTTAATTTACTGACATTTAAATAAGAAAAAATGCAACACGAATCAGGTTCAGACATCTGAAATGAATTGACAACAGGTGAACAGCATCTGAACATGACAGATCGGAGAAATTCTGCACATTTGCTACTGCAATTCAGCAACTGCACGCACGCCTGCTACTGCCAGATCGGAGCAAATCCAACAAAAAGAAAAACAAAAGTGATTACCACATATTTGGAGATTGACTTCCTGTGTTGAATGATCAACTCCACTGCTGCTACCAGATCAGGGCCAGAAATCTTCAATTGATGGTGCGGGTGGCTGCAGGGCGGAGGGGAATCCCACGTTAGGAGGCGCAGCTGAGGGCGGCGCAACTGGCGATGGCGCAGCCGGTGCCGGCGCTGCTCGACCAGAGAGGAGCTGGAGGTTGGAGTGGTGCGAGAAAGGATTGGGGGAAGGCAGGAGGCGATTCTGAAGGTTGGAGTGGCGCTGCTCGACCCAAATGTTCTCTCTCTCTCTTCATCAATACACTGCCAACTCATCAAGAAAGCTGATGTGGCAATGTGGCATAGGACTGATTTTAGCTCGCGAGAGAATAAATGACCGTCGAGGGCGACTGGGCAAAGGAGCATTGCTGAATTGATTCAGTTCGGCGAGGAGCCAGCCTGGCTTGTCTGCTGAAAATTCTCCAAATTTTAACTGCATCTCTGCTTACCCATCGCCTCGCCTTTCACCTGCAGTATCAGACGATGTTAAATTAACATCGTTTCTACTAACGGTATTCTAGGCATGTCGGAACGTTAGAACTGAATTTGAGGCATGTATTCTCAGCAAGTCAGCGTCATGAGTAGTGTAAATTCAGGGGATTTTTTTTAAAATTTTGCCCTTTTTTAAAACAAATTTCAAATCCGTCCCTAGTTTGAAACAAATTACACAGGTATCTTTTTGGTCGCGCCGGTCCGGTGGTAGCGATTTTTTTTACATGTCGCGCCACCGCATGTGGCGCGACATGTGCATCCATGATGGCGGGGTGGCGTTGACCGTCTTTGGCGTGGTCGAGCATGGGCCCGCCCGCGTCGCGCCAGTGCATGCATGCGGCGCGACGGGCGTGTAATCTTTGTGTTCGGCATGCATGCGGTGCATCGACAGCCAGTGCATGCGCGCGACCGTGTTTAGTCAGTGAAATATTTTGTGTTCGGCTATTGTAGCACTTTTTGTTTGTATTTGTTAATTATTATTCAACCATCGATTAACTAGACTCAAAAGATTCGTCTCGTACTTTTCAATCAAACTATACAATTAGTTTTTTTGTTTAACTATATTTAATACCTCATTTATGTGTCAGAAGATTTTATGTAACAGGTATTGTAGCACTTTTTGGGTTCACTTTTGTGAAGTGAACATGGCGAGCACCGGAAGCAATAGCAGAGATGGGCCACCCATTGAAATTAAGGCTGAGGTGCCACTGCATGCCACAGCTTTTGCATGTTGTGCGTCATTACTACTCCTCCTTCCGTCCCATTTGAGTTTGTCACCCTAGTTTTTCGTGTCATCTTTTTTCGATATTTCGTCTTATTCAAATTTTTTGCACAAATATAATTTATCAATAAAGATACTTGAATAGTGATTAATTTATTTTACGATTTGCATAAATATTTTTAAATAAGACGGATGGTCGATATTAAGTTCAAAAAAAAAAAAACGACAACCGGAGAGAGGGAGTACTACTCAAGGCATTGATGGATTGATGGGATTTGACACTGCTCTGGCCCTGTGCAGTGTTGGTTTTGAGTGATGCTTTAAAAGGAGAGAGAAGGTTGGGAGTACAGCTGAGTGATGCCTGTGCTAAAATTTTGGGACCGGTGCATCAACAAGCAGCGATGCTTCGTTCCTAAACAACAATATATCTACTGTACCAAACACACTAATGGGAGAAAAAAGGAGGATGTCTTTTACTGTAGTGTGGACCCTAAGCAGTAGATAGCATCGCTCCCAATTCATTGAACACTGCAGGCCCTGAGCAGCGATGCTAGTTTGTCAGTGTGGGTCCCGTTTATTTTTTCAAGCACCACTAGCACTCTACAGAGGGCTGCCGTCGAGGCATGGAGCACTAAATGTTCTTGCTATACGCCCCGTCGCGCCAAGATACACCGGCGCGGCGTGGCGAACCCCTACGCTTCGCCCACGCGAGCACCGGTCAACGACACCCCGCCACCGTGGATGCACTGGTCGCGCCACATGCGGTGGCGCGACATGTGTAAAAATCACGCCACCGTAGCTGGCGCGACCAAAAGGGATACCTGGTGTAATTTGTTTCAAACTAGGCACGGATTTGAAATTTGTTTTAAAAAAGGACAAAATTTTAAAAAAAATCCAAATTCAGGAGGTGTTTGTATAGATGGGGTGAGATTGTACAGTCTATGGACGGTGAATTTGATAATGTGTTTGGTTGCTAATGTACAGTTTATACATCATGATTGTAAGACATGTACAGTTTGTGGATTTATGTCCGGTTTTAGTAGTTTAGATAGAGTCGCTCATCCAGCTCCTACGATTTTGGTTGTTTTCTACGAACAGCATAGTGATTCATCAAAACAGAAACGAACTCAATCAAATTAAGCACCAGTTTGATGGCTCCATACATTGCTCTCTCTATAGTGATATCCCACTGACCCCCCGCCCCTCGTGCACGTTTGACTGTTCGAGTAGCCGACCGGCCGGCAAGGCAAGGACAAAACTTGTGTTCGCCGTACGGTGAGCAAGTTGTTGGCGTGCCGTCTACCTGCTGCTGCACACGCTGGTCATCAGCGACCCATGACCACTATCACCAGGATTCAAGCGTGAGAATGGTGGCACATGCAAGGGCATGATCCTCACCCATTCTTGTCTCCATCAAAACACCACCGCGAGCCTTCTCTCCTCCACCCAGATGGTGGAGCTCCTGAATTGCCTCGGGCCGCCCGCAGCCTCGGCAATTCACACTTAGTAGATTCATGGCGCCCGACGGGGACTGTCGCTCACAGCCATCGCCGATCCTTGCTGGGTGGTGGTTCGCTTCTGCTTCTTGAGAACCTCAATCATACTACTCCCTCCACTATCAACCGCACCATCCATCTGGTTCACCCGTGACGAGACCAGACCTGCTGGCACAATGGCACCAGTCTGACCTTCTAGGGGAACATTGAGATCAGGTGTGTGTGCCCCCATCATCGGGAGCTTAGACCTCCTTTTCTTTGGCTCCTTCTGCTGTTTAGAGTCCTTCGCCATGAAGACAAGTTGCTTGTCAACATTGTGTCCCCCCTCAACAATCCCCTTCACCTCCGTGCTTGGGTGTTGCTTGAGAGGAGACTGGACTTCTTGCTCCTCGAGTGGCGCGATGAATCAGTTGACCTCGAGCCCTTGCTAGCCGACCTCATCGGCTGACCTGTCTTCTTTGGACCCGACGAGGATCCACTCCCATATGACTCAGTTGCCGCAGCCGCAAAGGATTGTAACCTGTGTTTCTTCTCTTTAGGGGCCCTCAAATTCACATCATACGACAACCGATCATCCTCATTCCGAGCTGCCAGCGTTGGACACTCCATGTCCGAGTGCCCGAGCAGCTCGTAGTGGAAATAGATAAAAGGTAGACGCTCATACTGAACCGGAAACCACCGTAGATCTTCATTATTGTTCACTCTCAGGAGAATCCCACGACGTATCGGTTTTGCAATCTCAATCGCGACCCTGGAGCGTAAAAAAGCACCACTTGCCTTCCCATCCTGATCCACGTCCATCTTCACAACCTTTCCAATTTGATCCATGGCCCGCGAGCCCCGAGTCTGGTTCATCCACCCAAGTGGCAGATTTTGAATGCGAACCCATAGCTCTAGGCGATCGAACCTGATGTCCGCCAGGCCAAGCTTCTCATCATACTCATGTAGCAGCACTGAATACTTCCCAACCATCCATGGGGAGCCGGTCCTGTTTAGTTGGGGCGAAGCCCTGCTGGAATGGTTGTGTCTCAGTAGGGGCCAGCCCTGTTTAGTTCACAAAAAAGTGAACCCAAAAATTGTTACAGTATCCGTCACATCAAATATCTTGACACATGCATGGAGCATTAAATGTAGGTAAACAAAAAAACTAATTGTGCAGTTTGGTTGGAAAGTGTGAGACGAATCTTTTGAGTCTAGTTAGTCCATGGTGGGTGTTTCGCCAGAAAAATCACTAAAGCGGGATCTCTCTGTGTTTTACGGATCGTACTTCCTAGTACTAAATAAGCGCAGGCGTGCCAGTATACATTCGTATACAAAATAAAGTAAATGTGCAATAAACACAAATAACAAAAGTTCAGGGAAATATCACTTTATTATTCATCATAGAATTACAAAGTACAATATCCCACATATATATATTTGCGCCGAGCTCCATCGACAATCGGAGGATTGTGTAGTTTACGGTTCCAGGGGCCTCTAGAGGCCACCGATTAATTACATCTGCGGTGTTGGACTGCAGAATACCTCCAATTAAGCTATGCCGATAGTCGTCATTGTCGTCTCCAAATATATACAGAGTTGTCTCCAAAATATATGCATAAGCACAAGTAAAATGAAGATGGTGCTAGAGCCTCGTCGGTCTCTAGCAAAGGGTATCCGGCCTCGCCATGCGGATCCCATAATAAAGTCGAGGATGTTCGGCCTCGTCGGTCGCGAACAAGTTTTTCCGGCCTCGTCGGTCGCGGAAAAGGAAACGTCCCAGCCTCGTCGGTGCGGGGAAGTAGGATGACTTCATATGGATCACCGGCCTTGGCGGTGCGGAAAATGGTAGGTGAATGTGAGACTTGTGCTCATGAAATACTTAGGAGATTCCTCCATGTGTAAGCTTCGGGACGCGTATGCTCAGCGTCAATGTAAATACTTGATAAATTGGTGGGCAAGTAGACTATGCCCGTATAGGTCGTGCATTGCGCCACGACAACAATCCGTGCATTGCGCCACGGTTTTATTCGTTCGGCCGTGCATTGCGCCACGGCGTTTGTTTATCTGAAGGGGGGGGCTGAATATTAATGATCGACAAGCAAGCGGTGACTCTGATCTTCAACAGCCCGGTTGAACTTGACTTATATTATTCTTGCATCTTATTTTGCTTGGCTTCAACTCAAGATGATGACGTTGGAGAGCTTTGAAACTTGGGCCGTCAAAATAAACGTCAATGGGCCAAAATACAGATGTTAATCATGGGTTGCTAATTTGCATCGAGGTTGCAGCAGCTATTGCACCACGTACACCATCATCTTCACATTGACAAATGCATGCCGTCGTCAAGCATCCGGCCGCTGGGCCACCTTTGATGGTCGTCAAACCGTCGGACCACCACTGCAATAATCGCCGTCGGGCTGCTGTTAATCGTCTTCACGTCTTGCTTATCAATCATAGATGCCGATCTGCCTCCATGCCGGGCCGCTGCTGAACACGTACGCCGAACGTTCGGGCTGCTAATCTCTTCGCGTTGACGCACTGATCTTGTTGTTTGCTTCTTGCTGCCGCGGTGCTCTCGCTTGGATGGGCACACGTTCATGTTGTTGATGCTGATGGCCTTGTGCTTGTCGATGCCATTGCCGTTGGCCGATCTTGCTGATCTTGCCGCTTGCTTCATCAACTGTTGGGTTCGCTCATCGGCCGATCTTGCTTGCTCAACTGCACGTCTCGTATCTTCCTGGCTACGCTGTACTGGTCGTCGCTTCAAGGCGTCGTTGGCGTAGATGGATTTAGGGGCCAATGTCATCGTGGCTAGAACGTCATCTTGAAGATGGCCGCCGGCTTGCTGGGCTGCCATGCGTGCTGCCCATAGGTACTGCTGGCCAAACTCCGGCGAGATGCGAGATGCATCTACGTGTATATCCCTGGCCATGCATGCAACACAAATTAACTAATCAAACAAAATACAAGATCTCACCGTAAGCGTGCGCGGCCATGGATGTCGTTGGTGATGAAGTGTCGACGACGGCGGCGAGGTGATGGCGAGGTCGACGGCGGCGGCGATCGGACGGCTGGTTCCTCCGGCGTCGAGGTTGGCGTGCAGAGCAGAGGTGCGTAGGTGCGTGCGAGGTGCAGGGCGATGCGGCGATCCGTGAGGGAATGCGGGTGCGAATGAATGGGGTCCTGGCCATCGAATGGCCGGCTGTTTATATAGGGGCAGGAGCCAGGTCGTCAACTCCTTGGCCAAGCAAACTCCTCGGCCAAGCAAACCCGCGAATGGCATATTCTCGATGTATACCCGTATATCCTGTAAAACCGGCCAGAGAAGCTAACGTATATCCCAGCCGCCACAAGTGTTTTTAACACGTACGTGTCCTCTGTGAAGATAGCAAACGTAACTTACGCGAATGGCTTGAATGGATACGTACAAATCTTTTCTCAGATTATATTGTACATATATATCAAATATTTGCCAATCGTCAAATCAGAAGACGCTTCAGGTCCCGGCAAGACGTGTCATTCGCCAGGCCATACTAGCTTGCCCACTCGATACATGTACGTATTTATTTAATCATCAAACATGTCATGGGCTGAAAATACATGGCCATCTCAAATAGTAACCAATTTTGCATGGGCTTTGTGATATTAAGCCTCATATAAAATGCTTTGTACGTCTAGCTTAATTAGAACAATTCATTTTGTCTAATTAATAATTATAGGCACTTATGCCAAAAATTCATCTTACAGTGGGACAATAATTACCAAAGACAAACGAAAAGTGCTACAGTAGCCGAACCTAAAATATTTCACCAACTAAACACCCCCTAGTAGCATTATTATCTACTTGAACGTACTGGATGGGCCTCGGGCGGGTACTCTCCATTCCTTGTGCCTTTCTGTAAATTGGCAATTGCCACTCGATCGAGTTCCCCTCAAAGTTTCATGTTTTTTCACTCTCTCTATCACATCAATTTAGAGACACATGGCATGGAGCAGTAAATGTAAGTAAAAAGATAACTAGTTGCACAGTTTTGATGTAAATCACGAGACGAATCTTTTAAGCCTAATTAGTCCATGATTGGATAATATTTACCAAATACAAACGAAAGTGCTACAGAAGTTCGAATTCTAACATTTTCAATTTTACGTGTAACTAAACATGGCCCTATATACGTACGTTTTGAAAGTGGAAAAAGCAAGGCATATGCAACTTTCATGGATTCATCACTATCACCGAGAATGGAAGATGTGATTTATCCTTAAACAAGCTCAGAAAACTCCATAGTACTACAATATTCCGTCCACATGGCCGCATCGATGCCATTCAGGCTGTCCTCTCTAAACTCTGATAGTACTAATATGTAGTACTATTCAGATCTCACGTTAGATTCTGATTCCTGTGGATCTAACCTTTTATCGACACTACTAGTAGCGCTGTATGGAAGCTGTTGGACAGGAGAGCACGCAAGGCACAACGAACATTTCCAACCGCAACCGGACGTGCAGCACCGGATCGTCAGTCGATTCTGTATGTCGTCTGCGTGACCGAAAAAAATATACTGCTAGCCTGCACAATCGCAAGAATAGGCAAGGGTCAGTGGACATGAATGAAAAGAGCTGGCACAAGGGACAGAGATCATGTTCATACCATGATATGCCTTCATGCAGCGATTGATTCTAAGTATCTAGTACTATCATTCAACGGCAGTGGCATCCTGACCACGACGGACAACACGCACCTGGTACCATGCTCCATGGAGGGCGGAGGCCTTTTCTTTGACCACCGTGACTTCCTGGCTGGCCTTGTCCACTCATCGCTAGCCTTTGCTTCTCCTAGTCTTCTTGTCCTAACTTATATTAGTTCAATCGTCGTCTGAGCTGATCCACAAGACCACAACCACAACCTCGAGAATTTTTCAGCTCCTTTGATTACCGTTCGTTTTACTGTTCTTTTATAATATCAAAAGAACCACAAAAGAAGCAAAATATGGCACGGCGTACCGAACAGGCATGAATATTGAAGAGGGAGGCAGTACCAGCATTGTCCTTTCGGCAGGATCAAAATCTCATGCAATCTTTGGAAGGCGCCTCTTCCTTCCCTGCTTATCCGATCCTGAAGATTGCGAAATGCAGCAGCCGTCCGTCTCTGACGCTCTCTCTTCACGCTCGTGTAGCGGGGGGCGGCTCGGATCACAAGGGTCCTGTCTTTCGTGGATGATATTTCGTACAATCGAGATTAACTGCATAGTGATTCATCAAAACAGAAACGAACTTAATCAAATTAAGCAGCAGTTTGATGGCTCCATGCTTCTCCAAGAGCGAATATAGAGAGGAATGATTGTTGGGCAAGGATTTATCCTTTTTTTTAAGCGTATCATGAATAGCGAATCTCACGGTCCCAACAAAATTGCAAATCACTAGTAGGCGGCTCCACGCTACCAGTGCCCATCAGAAAGTTGGGTTTGCTTTGGTAACCATGAGGACTTGATCAACCGCAGGCCACAAATGCGTTGACTTCAACCATAAAGATGAGTCCACATAGGTACAATCTTCTAGGGCTACTTAATTTCACAACGCAAGCTAGTACTACTACTTTTTATTCGTCTCATCGTTTACACACGGAATCTATAATTTATTTTGTAATCGGTCCACGTTTAGCACTTCAAAGATATACTGGGATATCCGAAGTGATACTTTATAGCACCGCTTATAGCATGTAAACTTGGGAGTTCTGAAAAAGTTGTTGTTGCTCGCTTGCTAGCATGTGATCAGCCGCTACAACACGTTTGCACTTGATGCCCGACTCTTTTGTTAGAAAGCCACCTTTGAAGGATTTGAGGTTAACACTTCGCATTATATGGTACATTGATGTTGAGTTGGACAATGGGCAGTATGCCATATCACAGTGTTGGGAAAGCCCTAAAAGGTGTATGGATGAATGCTCTCTATCTCCCCCTGGTCCAGTGGTCCTACTCCTACCTCGTGTACACAGTGCTTTTTTCCACTGCTCGGAGTTTTGAAAAAGTTGTTGTTGCTCGCTTGCTAACATGTGTGTACTCTTTTTTTGCCTGCAAATTGGCAATTGCCACTCGGTCGACCTACCCGAAAGTTTCTAGCCTTTTACTCTACTAGTTACTAGTACATTTTTTAAAAAAAAACTCATGAGTGTTGAAATATAAGTGAATTGTCTATCTCTCCCCATAAACTTAAGTTTTTTTAGTTAAACTGGTTGATGCATGCAACTCAATATGGTATCAAAGCAAGAGGTCTCGAGTTCGAATCCTGGTTAGCGCAGTTAAAATAAATAATTGTTGCTCGCTCCTATTCCACATCTAAGGCTCGCCTCGTCTCTCGCTGAGATCTCTCGCCGGAGCCTTGACGTGAGGGGGAATGTTGAAATATAAGTGAATTGTCCGGTTGAACTGGTTGGTTCATGCAACTCAATAACGAGTCATTCAGTCATCACTCTTCAGCGAGAATAGAAGATGTGATTTTATCCTTAAGAACAGTTCAAAACGCGGTGTACTACTACCCTC
Organism: Hyparrhenia diplandra; assembly: GCA_015847255.1. Taxonomy (NCBI): domain Eukaryota; kingdom Viridiplantae; phylum Streptophyta; class Magnoliopsida; order Poales; family Poaceae; genus Hyparrhenia; species Hyparrhenia diplandra. Next base: position 25,671 of record JADLZK010009996.1, read on the forward strand.
CCTCCGATCCATCCTTTAACAAGCACGCAAAACTGAATAGTCCGTCCACTTGGCCACATCGATGTCATTCAGACTGTCCTATCTGAACTCTGATTCGTTTCAGATATCACGGTAGATTCTGATCTCAGAGACACTACTGTAGTAGTAGTCCTGTGTGGAAGCTGTTGGACAGGACAGCACGCAAGGCACTGATCCAACCGCAACCGGGACGTGCAGCACCCGACCGTCAGTCGATTCTGTCTGTGGTCCTTGTGCACATGCGCGACAACGGACAAGAAGAGGCGGGGGCCAATGGAAATGAGAGAAGAGGTGACACAAGAAAAAACGAACAGAACAGATTTCATGTTCATACCATGATGCCTTCATGCAGCGACTGATTCTATCTATCTAGTACTATCAATGTTCCAAGGAGCCGTGGAGGCCTGTTTCTTTGACCTCCGGCTTTTTGTGGAGACAAAGACATCTGGCCTTGACCACAAATGGCAGCGTTTGCTTCTCCTAGTCTATTGTCCTAACTTTAGTAGAATTGCCGTCTTATCTGATCCACAACCACAACCACAACGACGAGAATTTTTCAGCTCCTTTGATTACCGTTCGTTTATACCAAAAGAACCACACACAAAAAAAGTATATAGTATAAGCAAAAACAAAAATATGGTACGGAGTACCTAACATTCTTAGGCATGAATATTGAATCCTAATCCACACCATTTGTCCTTTCGGCAGGCCCATCGCCGAGATCAAAATCTCATGCAATCTTTTGAAGGCGCCTTTTCCTTCCCTGCTTATGCTTATCCGACGATGACGCGTCAAGCCTGCGAATTGCAGCAACCGTCAGTCTGTGACGCTCTAGCGGAGGGCGGCTTGGACCTCGCAAACGCTTGCTAGCAAGTACAGCAGTATGGAAAAAGTCAAGTTAACCCGGTGTGTCTAACCATTGCCACGAACTTCAAAACCGATTAATCAATACCATAAACTTTGCAAAACCATCTAAATAACCCTCTGGGACGGTTTTGCTTGATGGTTTTGGCTACGTGGCAGCCACGGTGGAGTGGTTTGGCCACGCTGTTGCTTGGCTTGGCAACACCTCTCACCGCCATGTGGGTCCTGCATGTCAGCTTCATCTAAGCACCTCATACCCTCGTCGCACCTTCTCCTCGCCTCAACTACGATGGTCTCCGGTGGGCAGCGGCCACGGCACACCTCCTTCCTCCGCCGCTCGTACTCCTCCCTAACGTGCCTCTCGCGACGTCCTAGAGCGCGCTCTCCCGCCGCGCCGCCGTCGCCGCCGCCACCGGCCGGGCCGGGACGAGCCACGCCGCGGCGGGCCAACGCCAAGGTCGTGCCTAAGCGCGTCGACGGTGTGGGCAAGGCCGAGCGCTGGCGCCGGACAATGCCACTTCCGCCGGACCAGCGGCGGTGTGCGCCGACCGGCGGGCCATGGCTTCTTGGCCGCTCGTGGTGCTTTGGTGGCGCGCATAACGCCCTCTCGCGAGCTCTGCGGAGGTTGGACCACTTGGCGCTCGACGCGCCGCTGCCGCCGCTTCCACGGCTCGCCTCCCAAACGCGCCGCTTCAAGCGGGCGTAAAGACGGGTGCGTGGTGGCGACGTGAGCACACGAGCGTCGGTAGTCGCGCAGCTCGACGCGATGCCGAGCAGCTCTGGGTGATGTCGTCGACGCATCTCATCGATGGTCCTCCGCCGATCTTTGCTGGCGCCGCCGCCGCTCGCGTGCTCGGCGCGACGAGGCCTTTTGCGCGGCGACGGGCGAGGCCTTAGCGCCAAACCGAGCCATGCGGCGGCACCGTGCACGGCGCATCGGGTCGCTTCGAGCTCGTCCATTTCGGGCGAGCCGGCGGTCTAGAGGTCGATCGGACCGGCGGCCATGGAGCCACCACCGCCGGCGATGGCGCGAGCCGCGTGGACAGGCGCGAGGAGAAGGAACACAGAAGCGTGGACGACTTCTTCATGGTGCGAGGAGAAGGAACGCAGGAGGAGAAGGAACGCAGGAGCGTGGACGACTTCTTCATGGTGCGAGGAGAAGGAACGCAGTAGCGTGTACGGCTTCTTCAATGAAGCTGACGAGCCAGACCCACATGGCGGTGAGAGCTGCTGCCAAGGCAAGAGCCAGCGTGGCCAAACAACTCCACCGTGGCTGCCACGTAGGCAAAACCACCAAGCAAAACCGCCCCAGGGGGTTATTTAAGACGGTTTTGCAAAGTTTAGTGTATTAGTTAACTGGTTTTGAAGTTCATGACAATGGTTAGACACACCCCAATAGTTCAGGGGGTTAAGTAGACTTTTTCCTAAGTAGTATATCCTCTAATGACTGAAATGAGTAAATTCAGATGCATAGCCAGTTGATTACTTCATACTATTATTTTGAAAATGTCAAATATGGATTTACCTTTTTTTTTTCAAAAAGAATACTCCAACATTGTCTAAGATGATTAGCCTACCACGTCGATCTTAGTACCAATCAGCACTCAACCTACGAAAAGTCGATCAGTACTAGTGCTCACACAAACATTGAAGAGGAAAAGAGATGGGGAATCTGCTAGTACAGTACTTTCATTGGTTTATCGCCAACAATGAAAGATGTCTCACATCCTTAACGAAAAACAGTTGAAAATGTTTTCCTCAAACAACACAAGAGCTGCTGCAAAGTGAATGCTGATGTCCCCGTTGCTGCTCGTACTACTACAAAAATCCGTCACCCTTATCTCAGGCTCATCATCTTCCAGTTCCCCGGTCATGCCAAGATCGCGAGCAGATTCTCTGTACCTTGACGGCTTGACCTACCCGACAAAGGTATCCCCACGGCCCCACCCTAGTCTGCAGTCAGTTTCACCTGTTGGTTCACACTTCACACAAGGGGCAGAGGTTTCAGACCTCATGCGCTGCAAGAATACCGGTCGCCGGCCGATCTGATTGTAAATTTGCGTGACGGGGAGGAGCTAATCAGTCACCAAAGGAGTGAGAGGTAGCACGCACGCACGAGGAGCAAATATCGTGTGACAGATAGTAACGAGCCGAGTCATTCACGGCATTGCCTGCCTTATCGGTTAGTATTTACACCAGCCTTGCGTAAAGAACAGTGGCCACATGCAGCCCATATCACGCACGTGGAGAGGATGGCCTTCTAGAGCCGAAGGTACTCTTTCTTTGACTTGATTGCGTTGCGTGCGTGATTTACCGCGTTGCGTGCGTGATTTACACGTAGCCCCACTTGCGCTTGTGCCTGCCAACTCCAATTACCATCCATCCGCTACTCCTCACTGTCAGTAAACTCAGTACTCGTCACTCACTTGCCTATAAAGTTCACTGCACGCTGCTGGCTCACAGAGTCGCGGCAGGACGGGAACGGGAAGGAAGTCGAGACTCGTGAGACGGCAGGGGAGAGGAGAGGGTGATCCACATCCACATGGCGTCGTCGAGCCTTGTTCCGAGGATCATCGTCCTGGCTCTTGGCGCCGGTGCGTTGGGGTTCCCCGACGCGCTCCGCGTCCTCCTCGAAATCGCAGGTCGGAACCCCTAACCGACATGGCCATCTGCGTCCTCGTCATGGCCGTGGTCACCGCCCAGGTGCTCGGCGCCATGCTGCTGGCGCGCTTCGTCCGCAAGGCAGCGCGCGCCGGAGGCGTCACGCACGCGCACGGCTTTGCGCCGACGACGCCGCCGCGCACGGACCGATTCGCGGCCCTGACACTGGTCGTGTCGCTCGCCGTCGCCTTCCTCGTCTCGGCCTGCCTCCTCGTCGCGTCCGGCGCCGGAGGCCTGGTCTACCTTGCTGTTGCCGACGTCGCACGGAAGATGAAGAGCCCCGTGATCGCGGTCGCTGCCACCGCCGCCGCCGTCGTCCTCCCCTGCGCCAGGATTCTGCTCCGCGCCTTCCGGCGAGAGGAGGATCACTCGCACGGCCCTGCCACATCCGCCGCCGCTTCCAGCTCCGCGGGAACGGGGCGCTTCGCTAACATGACCCAGGTGGCGAACTTCACCGGGGCCGCCGCCTTCCTCGTCGCCGTGTCCTTTGGCTTCTACACCCAACGCAGCCCCCTCGTTGGCATGGCTGCGGTCCTCGGCGCCGCGCTTCTTGCCCGCTTCACCTTCACCCGAAAGGCGCGTAATGCCGCCGACGCAGGTGGCCGCGCTGCCCCTCCTCCTGCCGCGGACATGCGGGGCTTCGGCGGCAAGCTGACGCCATACCTGGGTGCTGTCTCCTTCGCCGTCACCTGCCTCGTCCTCACCATCATCCTGACGGCGCCAAGGACCCATGACTCTGCTTGATTGATGTCTGTGTCCTGCGCGTGCGCGTGTGCGTGCGCGCCGGCGCCGGTCACGTGGACCGTGGTGGATCCAGTATGTTACTAGGACAGAATAGGAGTACAGAGGTGGGGAAAGGAATGTAAAGACTTGGATGGCCGCATGGCATTGGCATGTGTCTATGTGAATGTGAGCATCCTGGGACATTTTGGGTGGATTTCTGTTTGGGCATTCTGCTTGAACAAGCATGGAAGTAGTATGTATTAGAAGAAGGTGCATATTTGCATTCTTGAATTTGAAGAACCAACCCAGAAGCAGTAGCACGCAAAAGATGAGGAGGATCTCTCTTTGGCTCAATGTACAATAGAGTAATCAGCCTATTCACGTCAAATCTTCCTTCCATTTGAATGCATCAAAACTCAAAAGAGACGACACATGTAGCCCACCAATTGGGACATATCCTATGATTCCTATACCTAAGCTAATCAGCCACCAATTTATTTACAATTTACAAAATTACAACAACTAGTTTACTAGTCCACTACCACTAGTAGACAATTGTAAATTCCATCCACACCTGACAGTGACATGAAAGATGGGAATACTAGTTGTAAAACTGAATCTGGATGATAGAATCTCAAGTGCAAAATTGATGGCCTATGAGTTTCCAAAGCCTCGTTTTTCCTTGCCTGCATGCTTATCCGATCGATGATGTAGCGTCAAAAGTCTTACTGGCGTTGTCTCGTACTGCTCCTAAAACGTGTCGGGGGCGGCTGGCCACCGTGCGCGCCACACGCGCTCGTGGCCAGGGCAGGGCCTGCGCGTGGGCGACGACCGAACTGGAACACCTGATCTCCAATCCAAAGCCCGATCTCATTCTAGATTTGCGTGACTACACAAAGCGAGTGAGTGAGAGGTTATCGCGTGATATAGACAATAATGAGCCTAGTCATTCACGGCATTGCCTTGCCTTATCGGTTATTCACGGCCTTGCGTAAAGAACAGTGGCCGTCCGTCGTCGAATTGGGAATTCCGATCACGCACGTGGAGAGGCCGGCCGGCCGGCCTTCTAGAGCGAAAGCTCTCCTAATCCAATCCTTGCACAGGCAATTTCTTTGACTTGTTTGCGTTGCGTGCGTGCTTCAGCGCGTGACACGTAGTGTTGAGCGAGCTCACCACTTGCACTTGTGCCTGCCAACTCCAATGATCCACCATCTGGTGCACTGAGCTCACTATGGTTTGCTTTGCGTGTAGTTTGCTCTGCATATGACACACATTCCTTGCTGTTGCTAGAGGTAATTCAAGCGCACACACATACTGTATACATACATTGATACATGCAGCTTGGCCGAGATGCGTTGGTTGGCGACTTGTGTCCCGTCGTCGTCGCTGTCGACAGACACGAGAAGCCGGTCCGGAAACCAGTCATCTGGTGGGACGCGTCCCCGCTGCCGACCGGCGCGGTGAGCCCTCACGACAGCATCGACAGCTCCGGCGCCGGGGCAGTGGTGACCAGCATTGCGCCGAGGTGCACCGTGACCAGAGGCGGCAGCGGGGGAGCCATGACCAGCGTCAGCAGAGCGGGGTCAGGAGCCAGCCACGGCGGAGGCTCGAGCAAAAGTTGAGAACAGCAGCGCCCGAGAAGGAGGGAGAAGGAGAAGGAGAAGGTTCCAGCCGCAACCGCTGCTGACCGTGTGTGCAGTCAGTCCATCTCCACACGCCGCCCCTCCCGCACGGCCGCACCCACCACCCGTCCAAACTAACTAATTTTATTCACTCCCATCCCCTCCGCCGAACCCGAACCGCGGGCGGCGGCGGCGTTGCCCCCGCGGCTAAGCAAACAAGAGCCGTCGCGGTCTCGCGGAGGCCACCGTCCGCCACGCTCTCAGAGTCCACCGGCCGCTGCGCAGGCCGCGCGGCCCGCCCCGACCGAGACCGAGCCGCCTAGCCCCAACCAAAGCATATCTCCAACCCCGCGCCACCGCGCGATGGACGCCCATCCGTCCACATCGCGACGCGTTGCCGCGCGTTCCGGTGCGTTCCTCGGATTGGTCCGCCCACGCCACCTACCCGTCGTCCCGCCACCAACTTGGCGCACATGTAAGCCCACCACCGTGGCACCGCCTCTCTCGGCCCTTTCGTCGTTTCCTATAAAAGCTCTCGCTGCTCAGTGCTCACAGTCACAGAGTCATTGCAGGACGGCAAGGAAGTGGCGGGACGCCGAGACGACGGGGAGAGGAGAGGGTGATCCACCCCATCCACATGGCGTCGTCGAGCCATGTTCCGAGGATCATCGTGCTGGCTCTTGGCGCCGGTGCGTTGGGATTCCCCGACGCGCTCCGCGTCCTCCTCGACATCGCGGGGCAGAGCCCGCTAACCGACATGGCCATCTGCGTCCTCGCCATCGCCGTGGTCACAGCCCAGGTGCTCGGCGCCATGCTGCTGGCGCGCTTCGTCCGCAAGGCAGCGCGCGCCGGAGGCATCGCGCACGCTCGCGGCTTTGCGCCGCGCACGGACCGATTCGCGGCCCTGACCCTGGTCGTGTCGCTCGCCGTCGCCTTCCTCGTCTCGGCCTGCCTCCTCGTCGCGTCCGGGGCCGGCGCCGGAGGCCTGGTCTACCTTGTTGTTGCCGACGTCGCACGGAAGATGAAGAGCCCTGTCATCGCAGTCCTTGCCACCGCCGCCGCCGTCGTCCTCCCCTGCGCCAGGACTCTGCTCCGTGTCTTCCGCCGAGAGGAGGATCACTCGCACGGCCCCGCCGCTGGTTCGAGCTCCGCGTGGATGGGGCGCTTCGTCAACGTGGCCCAGGTGGCGACCTTCACCGGAGCCGCCGCCTTCGTCCTCGCCGTATCCGGTGGCCTCTACATACAACGCGGCTCCCTCGTCGACGTGTCCGTTGGCGGCGTGGCCGCGGTCGTCGGCACCGTGCTTCTTGCCGGCTTCGCCTTCACCCGAAGGGCGCGTAATGCCGACACCGGCGCAGGTGGCCGCGGTGCCCCTCCTCCTGCCGCGGACACGCGGGGCGTCAACGGCAAGCTGGCGCCGTACCTGGCCGTCGTCTCCTTCGCCGCTCTCATCTTCTGCCTCGTCCTCACCACGTATGCGCCGCTCGAGAGCGGACGCGACGGCACTAAGTACCCATGACCATGCTCTGCTTGACTGATGTCTGCGTCGTGCGCAGCGCCGCCGACCCGGAAGCAAAAGGCGACTGTTGATATATGTTCCTGCGCCGGCGGCGTGCAGGTGGTGTAGAATAGGAGTACAGAGGCGGCGGGGAAGGAAAAGTAAAGACTTGACATGTGTCCATGTGGGACATTTTGGGTGGATTTCTGTTTGGCCATTCTGCTTGAACAATCATGGAACTATCTATGAAAAGAAGGTGCATATTTTCATTCCTGAATTTGAAGAAGCAACCCCTTGGGATTTTCTTTCTCTCTTTTTGCCTAGGAGCTGTAGCCTGGAGCACGCGTAAGATGAGGAGGATCTCTCTGTGCCTCAATGTACAATAGAGTAATCAGCCTATTCACGTCAAATCTTCATTCCATTTGAATGCATCAGAGCTCAAAAGAGACGAGGCATGTAGCCCACCGATTGGGCCAATCCTAACAGTTCCAAGAAGCTCTTCCGGTCTAGTATGACAAGAAGGTGCGTTGATTTGCAGCCTCTGACTGATGGTTGTGTGCGGGCACTATTCTCACAACTCACTAGTAGACCATTGTAAATTCCATCCACACCTGACAATGACATGAAAGCCAGTCTTTGACATCCAATTCATGAATTGAACCTTGATGATAGGACCTCATGTGCAAAATTGATGGCCTATATAGAGTTTCCAAAGCCTCGTTTTTCCTTACCTGCATGCTTATCCGATCGATGATGAAGCGTCAAAAAGCCAGAAATACACAATCGCCAGTCAGTCTCACCGGCGTTGTCTCGTACTGCGCCAAAAACGTGTCGGGGGCGGCCGGCCACCGTGGTCGCCCGCACGCGCAGGCTCGTGGCGTGCGCGTGGGTGACGACCGAACTGCGATACCTAATCTCCAATCCAAAGCACCGAGATTCGGACAGGTGATGGGTGTGGTCCAGCTCCATCGACATCATTCCTCTTCTGCTCCTTTTTCCTCATCTGAAGATCGGGAGACCAAACCAATGCGGAAAGCCGAAAACAGTTGGTGCCACAGTGCCACAAGCGAAGCTAACGGACAACGGCGGATTCATCGTCTCGGCTCTTCGGCGACTCGCCGAAGCCGATCGACCTGTGTAACTGTAGAAACGGTGCGGCTAGCCGTTGGTCGCCGACGGCATACCGAACTGGTGATTGCAGGTAGGAGTACTCCAGCTAGGAAATGAGGCCGGCGGAAAACCAGGACCAGAGAGGCACGGTTCAGTTCAGCATGAAAATGGTATCTTATCGGGGTCGTGCAGCTGGTTGCGACAAGTCACAAGCCGTGAAATCTCACTCTTTCATGGCGGTGTCTCGGTTGTTCAAGCCGCCGTCAAAGGCTTTGAAATCAAGGGTTTTACCGTGTGTTTGGTTGGAGAGCCAACCCAACTGGGTCGGAGCGAACCCGCTCCCGTAGCTGTTTGGATGTAGGCGAGGAGGGTTGGGTTGGCTCAGGAGGAATATTCCTCTCGGATGCGGGTTGGAGCGATCCCTCCAAATCTGTGACGGAGACGCTCGGCGGGTTGGCTTACGTCACCTCGCGCTCATCACCCTCCCGTTTCTCCATCCGTCTTCTCCGTCCGCGAGACCGCGAGATCCGGTGGCCCGGCGGCGCTCGGCGGAAGCTCGGCGTCGCGGATCTCGGCCCGGGCGGCGCTTAGCGGCGGAGCGGCTTCCGGCGGCGCGTTCGGCGGCGGAGCGGCTTCCGGCGAAGGCGCTTCGGCGGGCGGAGCGGCCGGCGGGTGCGCTCGGCGGCGGGCGGCTTCAACAGCTGCCGGACGGCGAACGCGCGCCAAGATTGTTGTTTAACGCCGCTGGCGAAAGCATGGTGGCGAGGGCGAAGGCACGGCGGAGCGGCCTCCGTGGCGGCGCTCCACGGCGGAGCTCCGGCGGCCAGGCCCGCGCTGCCGTCCCGACCGAGCGGTCAACATGTGAAGAAGAAGGGCATAGATGCAAATAAAAATTTGTTGTGTGTTCACTTTGTAAAATCACTAGAGAGAAGAATTTACTCATATGGGCTTAGTTAGTTTCCAAGATCTTCGGGGTTCCCGATGCAAAGTTACCCTCACTAACGGTGTTATTTTGCAATCCATCCAGATTTTTGATTCCTTCAACCAAACAGATGTTGGAGTGAACCCATCCCTGACCCAAAAAAATGAACCAAACAAAAGACGGGTTGGAGCCGTCCCCAAAACAAGGGTTGGAGCCACTCCAAACCACCCAACCCACAACCAAACAGACGGTTAGGAAATGGCAAAAAGGAAGCCGCCAGATTCCGGATATTCCACCGTTTGTCCTTTGCCTTTTTCTTTTCATTCATTGATTGACTGAAGGCTCTCTGGATCTAGAACACTGGTCACACTCATTGACTCATCAGAGTCCACTCGGCAGCTAGCCCCTGTCCTTGTATTGTACTCTCTTGTGCTAACTGCCACGTACTGTCATCCAATTCGTAGCTAATCCCACAAGAACGAAAAAATTATATTTACCTGAACATGACCACATATGATTTAGCATGTAATGATCCAATCCAACAACCACCTCTAGAAGCTTGCAGCACTACTAGCGTCGCTCCTATTCGATTCGGCCTTCACCATACCATAACATCATCTATAGTTCTCCATGTCACCGTGTCCCTATCAGAGTTCATCAGCTGAGGATTTTATCTTAGTTTAGGTACGATGCTCCTAATTTATTGGGCTTATTTAGAGCTTCATTTCCAGTTTCACAAAAGATGGGCGTGGCGTTGCCGCTTATGGCCAGTAGAACCCTGATATTTTATTTGAAAGCTATTATTTGTTGTGAAATGGTTTCGTTAACTATGTAGGCTTTGTTTTATATATGTAGTTTAAATAATTGTATAAGATTAATGTGGTTAGATAAGATTTTTTTATATGTGTGTGTTATTATTTTTTATTGCATTGAGAGTTAGGGTGATTGGATGAGTATGGTGGTCAGTTATGTGTGGGAAAATATACCATGCAAACTCATTGCTAGGTGCAACCATGTAAACTTGCGTTCTGTTCCATCGGATTAAAAATGTGTGGTCTAGAATATCCCTTTGTACATTTGCGTTTGCCTCCCCGCACCAGCTCTGTACCTTTTCTTATTACCCCCTGTACTTGGTTACATTAGAAATTGATCTCCAAAGCATGCGAGCTCCTCCACCGGCGATTAGAAATCAATCTCCAGATTCTTCCTCCGCTAGCGATTCAAACGGACACTCTTCGTTGAGGCCACCGGCACGCCCCTGGTCGCGGCTCGCGGTTCTGCTCGCCAGTGCGCCCATGGAAGCCTCGCTCGTCCCTAGCGAAGTGCGTACAGCGTACACAGCGGCCGCGGCCCCTGCTTAATGAGAGGTACTAGCGTCAATTAGAAGCATGACGACTTAAGTTGATGATATAGATGCAGGCTACTGCAGTACTTTAAGTGAATGAAAGGATGGTGGCGGCGTGGAAGTTCCCTCCTCTCCTTCTCTCCAGGCGGGCGCGGCCGCTGTAGAGGTGGAAGGTTCCGCCACGGAGCAGGCATGGGCGACACCGGCGAGGCCCGATCCGGTCCTTCGACGGCCGGATCCGCTGGCTCCGGTGCCGGATCCGCTGGCTCCGGTGCCCATCTGCGGGTTGCTGAGTGGCCTCTGGCCTCGGCAACAAGCTTATGGTGGTGGGGGCCCCGCATGGGGGCTCGGTGGCAGCGGCGGGTAGACGCAACCGACGACGGGTGGTGGTGGTTGGTGGCGCTGGGGATGTGGTGGTGGAGCTCGCTGCGTCGGCGGCGGCTTCGAGGGCCAGATCCGGTCTTCTCTAGGCCGGAGCTGGCGGCGGCGGTCTTCAGGCGGCGGCGGCGGCGGTCTTCTGGCCACGCATGGCCGACCAGGGGCAGCGACGTGGATCCAGCTTCCCCTTGGCCGGATCCAGGTCTCCGGCGCGGTGGGAGGTGGCCAGCTGGGTGCGGCAGGGATGGTCAGTACAGGTGCGCCAGAGAGTTCAAGCGGACGGTGGTGGTGTTCCTGTGGTGCTGCTGCGGTGTCGACAGAGTAGTTGTGGTGGTGGAGGTGCAGTGAGCCGTGGTGGGGATGCTGGGCGTCGGTGGCCGGTGGTGGAGTGGTTGTTGTGTTGGTGGAGTAGCGGTGGCTGTGGTCGGCATGACTGCGGCGAGACGGCCGGTGACACTGGGGCCGGGGACGTGCCGGCGTGGACCTGCGTGGGGACGGCGGTAGCGGCGGCGGTGGCGGCGGCCTGCAAGGTGCAGGGCGGCGACTTGAGGTTGCGGGAGGCCCCGTGTGGGGCGCTGAGAGGCTGACCGTTCTCGGCCATGGTGGTCGAGAGGCGGTGTCGGCAGACCGTTCGTGTCGGGCGGGGGGGGCGGCGAAGTTGGTGGTGCCCCCTCTTCTTCCTCGTCGGTTCGCTAAGGGTGCGGCGTTGCCTCGGTGGCGGGGCTTGGGTGGCCGTGTATGTTCTCCACGGTGTCATGGCGGCATTGTGGTGATGTACCGGTCCATCTCCTGGGGGGAGTTGCGGAGGTGGTGGGGAGCCGGTGTTGCTTGTCCGTGAGTGTGCTAAAGGTGCGAGGTAGACCCGGGCGAAAGCCTTCACCGACATTACCGGTGGTAATGGTGGCGGCGCCCTTTGCGCGTCGGTCTTCCGTTGGGGACACCATTATGTGGCATCGTGTCCCGATGCATGGAGTCTCGGGGTGAAAACCCGGTCCGGTTTTTACAGACGGCGACGGCGGCGCCGGCGTCCACGTCCTCCTTGGAGGCGCCGCTTCTCGAGGCGCTTCTCGGCTTGTGGCGGTGTGGGAGGTGGTGCGGTGGGCCGGGCGTAGCGGCATAGGAGGTGCGCCTTGGTCTTGGTGTTGGCGGCGAGGTGCGAGGGTCCACGGGTCCGGAGGCCTTGAGCCGGGTGCACGCGTGGTGCCGTGGTGATCTCGGTGATGGCTGGCGGAAGTGGTGCTCTCTAAGCGGTTTCATATATCCGAGTCCTGGGTAGTGGATTAGTGGAGTGTGAGGCGGTGGGTGAGGCGCACGCAGAGTAGCAGTGCTCGGTGGTTTCATCGGTGCCATGCCGCGTTGTTCTGGCGATGCAACACCGAGCCGGGGAACGGCGACCATGCGTGTGCGGCTTTGGGGGTGATGGTCCCCGTGGTGGAGGAGTGTTGGTAGCCGCCGGGCTTGCGGTGGCTGAGGCACGGCGTTGGTAACGACGGCGCATGCTTCGACGACCGCCGACTCCTCTCCCGTGTGGTGGTGGTGTAGTTTGCGTTGTGTGTGCTTTGTGGGTCGATGTCCCAATCCGACCGGTCGTTGTGGATGGAGGCTCGAGTTGACGACCCAATCCAACCGAAAGCGTAACTTCATGTTTATTTTCTCCCATCCGAAGTTGTATAGCTGTTTCAAGTGGTAGGGGGATTCTCCCATAAGTTGAGTCAGTGGGCGCTAGTAATGGCGCGAGTTGAGTTGATTTGGTACCTAGGTGTGCGGTGGATTAGGGTACCCTTCACAATTGTATGGTTTTTACGGCCCGCCGGTTTCGGTCAAAAAACTGGGCTGGCACTTGTCTTTTTTTTTTTTTCGTCTAATAGAATTCGCGGCAAAGCTTTTGTCGCCCCTTCTAAAAAAACAGTTTCAGTGACTCTCGTATGCAAAGAATGTAAATGTGGCAGCAATGTATTCCATATGTACATTTGAGGGAAAGATCTCTGTAGAAAATCACAGAACGATGACATGATATATCCATACGAGGAAAAGGTTTCTTTATAAAATCACACACTACCATCACACTCAGGATGATAATCATAGCTCAAACAGTACATCTCCATTATACAGGCTCTTACACAGTTTCAACAGTACCCCTATTACAAAGGCTGCATACCATTCTGTATTTCTGTGCAGCCACCTTTACATCAAAACGATCATGGATGTAAGCTTGCACCAAAGTCATCATTCCAAGGTTTGATACAAAAGGTACTACTAATGCTGAAACTGATTAATAATTGAAGGCTTAGGATGTGTGATTTTTAGGATTTGGGTGTTGCCTTTGCATGGTTATCTTCAGCTCTTCACACATAGCAACTTAAGATAGCGAGACGCTCCTGAATTCTTCATAAGATTCCTGTAAATTGTAACTCAACAACATCAGTAGTGCTGAATTCAGAAAAGCATTTCATAAATGGACGCAGCGCATCAGAACGCATGCTAGTGAAATATTTGAATTGGATATGAGAACTAAGGCAATATATTAAAATCACGAATATGGCACATTTGGAAAGTACAATATAGCTGAAACATTTCAAGTCGTTCCTACATTCCAATTTGCCATGCCTAATCAAACACATTTCATTAAGAATCATAACTCTGCAGCTCTGCTACAACTAATAGATATCTCTATCATCAAGCTGACGATGTATGTCTGAATCCCCACCTGCAAACACAAGTTCATGCAAAATGCATCTGATTCGTGTTGCAATTCATCTTACTTAGACTAGAAAAAAAATATGTTGGCGAAAGAACCATGTTGCAGTGCTCTATTTTGCCTCTTATACTATCTTATAAATATTAACTTATATTTTCCAAATGTTCTGATTTTTATCATGACACTAACAGGTACACTAGTTTTCAGGAGCCTTTTTTAACAAAGTATGGCTGCATTCACGTAGTTGACAAGCATCAAACCAATTTGAGGTATCCCCTTCTGAACTTTTGCCATTGTCTTGCTCAATTTTGCAGCAAACCATAGAGTTCAATGCAATTTGAGATAGGCAAATAACTCTTACCTTTCATTTATCTTCAGTTAATCATGCTCTAGTTTGCGATCTCAACCAAGTGCAGTCAGGTTTGACGGCAAACGAGGCGGCCTAGCAGGACGGCCAGCACGGCGGCGCGCGGGATGGCCGGCCAACTCGGCTCTCGAGTCAGCAGGCGAGGCGACGCCCGAGACGACTGGCAGGTACTGCAGCTCACGGCCAGCAGGCGAGGCAGCACGCGGCCGAGCAAGCGAGGCCAGTGTGGGATGGCCGGCTCGTCGCGCGGTGAGGCAGGTCAGGCGGCACGCATGACAGCCGGCGCATGCAAGATTGGACACGGCGGCTGGTGGACCTTGCGTAGGTGCGTAGGCCGCCATGGCTCCAGAGTCCAGACTCTGTACTCCGATGATTCGCATGGGGAACGAGATTGGAACTGACCTGCCGGCGCACTCAACCTTGTTCAGGGGTCTAATAGCAAAAGTTATACCCAAGCAATACGGGAAGGGAAATGAAAATATAATAGGAACCGCATATCAGGCATCCGATGGTGCAGGACGCAAGTTTGCATGTTTCCACCTGCTACCGAGTTTACACTACATATTTTCCCGTTATGTGTAACCGTTATGTGTAACGTAAACTCCTTTTTAAAATTTATTTTTTAGTTGAGCATGGAATAATAATTTATTGAAATATTTCATTTTTTTAAGAGGTTGTAAATATAATGAAATATTTACTAAATAAATTTTTAATGTTTGGATTAATATTTTGATCGATGTGTAGGAATCACGAAAGTTTTATTTGTTAATTAAAAGAGGCTGTTTCTAAATAATGTTGAATTAATTTATTTTCCAGGTTTTATTGTATGCATCATGGAGAGTCTTCTAAATTTTTTTCATGATTTTAGGAGCTTTATTATTTTTGTATGAAATAAACAAAAATAGTATATTATAGGAGTTAATAAAAGACAAAAAAAAAAAAAAAAAGGCCATTTGGGCCCCAAGTGGCCTAGCGCTGAGCGGTGGCAGGCCAGCCCATCAAGTCGATGATTGGGGTGGCCCATACATTTGCTTGGATGTTGGGTACTATTTTGTAAAAGTTCGAGGGTGTTTTTGCAAGATTTACTATGAGAGGAGGCTGGACGGCAAGTTCTATTTCGATAAAGGTCGATGGCGTTTTGCAAAAATACCGATGTACGCTCAATCCCGATAATTCTTTGTCGACGTGACCACTCTCGCTGGTCTCTTTTGGTGCAGAATTCGTATGATGAAAGATATATATGTTTATTTTTGAGAAAAAAATATTTATATGTTTAAGTTTCTACACTGGCATTTGCTAAAATGAACACTTTAGCTTTTGGACTCTCTCCGGTCTCCAAGAAAATGTACTACACCCGTCAGATTCGGTGACGGACTTATCTGCAGCCTCGCTCGTCAGTCGTCACCCACGGTCGACGGGAAAACCTGTCCTTTCTTTTCGTCCACCTCTTTGTCCCTGTGGTCCTAATGTTTCCACACGTTCTAAACGGCTGACGCCTGACGCTGACCGGTTGAGGGGCCGGCAGCCCGGCACGCACACTTTCCCCACCTAGACCGATCGGCAGTGTTGCTTCGGTCAGTACTCAGTAGTCAGTAATGCCGCGTTCCGAAATTAAGACTCGGATTAGGCGATATCACTATGAGATCTGCCCGGCGCACTTAGATGACAGTATTCGTTCGGATATTTCCCTCAAAATAAACTGAAACAGTTCCTTTGTTGCCTTGATGTCGAACTTTCCCCGCGGCGTAGGGAGGGAAAATCTAAACATCAAGACTAAAAAATATCACTATGGGCTGTTTGTTTGGTTCCCATGAGGGTAGAGACCAGGGGACTAATTTTTATCCCATTTAAGCACAAAAAATAACCAAACATGGGATAGGGGACTAATTTTTAGTCCCAATTTCACCTGGACTCTTTGGAGGGGCAACGGATTTAATTTTTAGTCCCTATTAGTCTCTAATCTACAGTCCCTCCATCCAAACATGCCATAAGACTGTCTGCACTCGTATTCTGGAAAGCCCCCTGTAAATACACGTCAGACTTGGATAGACTTTTACAGAAAAGAAATCTGCTGCAGCGGGCATCCGGTATGTCAACGTGGCACACGGGAAGCAGAGATCGCGCGGTATATTTGGCGCTGCATGCGCGCCTACGCGGATGAACTTTTGTCAGAACCTGTCGCGAGGGGAGAGAGGGGTGTGAGTGGTGGGAGCATGCAACAGTGGGCCCTACCTTTCATATAACTAAAAAAATGTTATAACTTGCAAACCAAAAGTCCAAATCAAATTTCGATTCCACCATTGAATTCGTTTCAATTAATCCTTCAAAACTAGATGCCACGTGAATATATTTAGATAAAATTATAAGTGAACCCCACGGATGGTAGTTAGTATAGAGTAGAGATATAAAGAAGGGATGAGTGCGGGAGAGAGTGTTGTAAAGGAGAGAATCTTGATGACTGGAATATATAGAGGAAGAAAATAAAGAAACATGAGTGCGGA
Organism: Hyparrhenia diplandra; assembly: GCA_015847255.1. Lineage (NCBI taxonomy): Eukaryota > Viridiplantae > Streptophyta > Magnoliopsida > Poales > Poaceae > Hyparrhenia > Hyparrhenia diplandra. Next base: position 42,378 of record JADLZK010009996.1, read on the forward strand.
TAGTCTAAGTCATTGCGGACTAAAGATCACCCTATATATTGCAGGGACTCCATTCTGATCGAATGAGGCAACTTCCAAATGTTTTTGTTGTACTAGATCGTTAGCCTGGGAGTGTAGCCTGTTGCTGTCAAAAAACTAGCAGAAGAGATGAGCAAGTCACATCACCATGTCGTTCATCAAGTCCAATGCAAAGCATTCAGCATGTCGTCGCAGGTACTGAATTTCAAGGATGCTAGTTGATCACGGCAAGTAGCTGTACAGACGATCATTCGCACTGCCGTAAAAACGAAGTGCGCACTCTGAATTGTTCAAAAGGAGGACGAGCAATGCAACCGTTGGGCATGGATTAGGGCCTCGTTTAGATAGTAAAATATTTACCAAAAACACTGTTCTAAATTCTGTGTAGCACTTTCGTTTGTATTTGGTAAACATTATCCAATCATGACTAATTTCAGCCAAAAGATTCGTCTCGTGATTTACAATAAAACTGTGTAAGTAGTTATTTTTTTACCTATATTTACTGCTCCGAACATATGTCTTTTGGTGTATTTAATGTGATGTGATTGAGAGTCTAAAAATTTATAAGTTTTTGATAAAACTTTAGCCATCTAAACAAGCCCTAGGTCGATGGTTGTTTAACACCTAGGAGTACGGTTTGTTTTAACGTGGTTTGGCACCACGTGATGAGCCGCATATTCCGCCGTACAAGGAGCTGGATTATTGTACGAGGTTTGTGCTCTCTGATAGGTGGAGCCACTGTGCAGAACCACGGAGTGATGTCTGTGGTGGGGAGTGACGATGGTGACGAGTTGTCCACTTCTTGTTATTTATGGCGTTCGCTAAGGATTCGTGAGGAGACTTGCAGTCTCGCAGCCTTGCAGGTCAACGTGCTCCGGGCTCAAATGAGTCTGCTGCTCCGCTCGATCTCCATCTCCATCTCCATGCTCGCCGCCGGTCTGGTGGATGCTGCTAATCCCCACCGGAGATGGGCCTCAAGGCTGACCACCGGTGCTCTTCTGCTCGTGCCATGCCGCAACGGCAGGTTTGCTTGGCCTCCCCCATCTTTACTGCTCCTTGTGCTGATTTGTGCTGTGCAACTTTTGCTTGTCTTTTTTGGAACCACATCTAGGTGACTTTGTACCATGCAAGTGAGCAACACAGTCCCTAGCTAGCAAGCTTCACTCGATTCTTCAGGTAAGTCGTCAAGTCTCCAACTCCTTCTCTCAGTCTCAGCGCTTTCGATACGGATAACGCATAGTACAAATACAGTTGCTGCGGATCTGACTGCTCGTAAGAAAAAGGTATGCATTACACACTGATTAAGCATGAAGAATTTCTTGTAGCTGTCGTTGGGTTACAAAGCACGTAGGGTACTTGCATATAAGTTGACCCATGGATTATGTTTTTTTTTCTTCTCTTCGATTTACACATTGGGCATAGGGTTTCGTTTAACTCCAGGAAAACGAAGCAAGCTAGCTTTTCAGCTTTGAGCTACGGTGTGTATGTTTATATTTTAGGATAGTCTATCCATTCCCTTTTATAAGAAATTAAGACACACACACACATAATTAAATAGATTCAAACTTTAAAGTTTTTTCATCAATAAAAATTATTATGATACATTTGCATATGTTTATACTTTTAATTAAATCTACTATCTAATTGTCACAAATTTATAAGCATAAATAATATCATGTAAAACAGTCAAAAAAAATTATAAAAAGGATAAAACAGTCAAAATTAATTTGTGAGACCAGGGTCATTTTTGTAAAAGAGAATGGGTCAAGGCCACGGAAAAATCAGGTCCATTGGCCCATCTGAAGAAGCTCGTGAAAATGGACCAAAATGCTTGGGCCAGTATAGAATAGGTGGGCTACGGCCCCCTTATGGTGCACTGCCCCATCTCACCCTAGCATGGCCCAATAACAGATAAGATGCAGACATTGAATTGATGGTTACGCCTCAAAAAAAAAAAAAAAAAAAAAAAAAAAAGAGAATTACATACTAGTAAGTTTTTTTGAGGGAATTAAATAAGTGCCTTCTAGAATTATTTATAGGAGTAGACCGTTTCGCTCTCTGAAAATAATAGATCGCTTCGGCCTGTTCGAGGAAGAAACAAGTTTTTGTTTCTCGTGTTCCAGTCCCAGAAACTACTGCTACTATTCTCAAAAAACAAAAAAAAAAACTACTGCTACAGTGATACCATAAATCCACAAAATCATTAATTCTGTATGGGCGCATAGAAACAAAGGATTTCACATTAGTTTTCGCTCAGATAAAATTAGATGGTGTGGAAGGTCAAATCAGCTGGATTGTTGGAAAAGTTCAACAGGGTAAATCCCCATCTGGTTTTTATTGCATATCATTGCAATTGACTTTGGCCGCCTACATCAGGTAGAATATAATGCTGGATAGTGAAGGTTCTGATAAAAAAAATGGAGCAAAGCAAAAGTTTCCGCTTAGGTAAAACCAGATAGCGTGGAAGGTCAAATCGGATTATCGAACAAGAATTTCATCTGATCACAGTGTGTACAGAAAGTTTCCACACACATTGCCCTGGTGAATATGTCAAGAAACCGTTTCCTAAAAAAAAAGTCAAGAAACCCCACATGTCGACACTTCACTAGTTAGCTAATGATGGCACCAAGAAATTGCCTTCACTGCTACTGCTATCTCTCTCTAAAGATGTCTCTCTATACATGTCATATGTCATCGCTACGCACGAAGAATTCACATGCTCGTGGGAACCTTCTTAAGAATTCACATGCTCGATAGCCTAGCGTTATCCAGTGTCCCTTCTTAGTTCTAACTTTTCATTTCAATTTCATTGTACCCTCTACAATACAATACAATAAAGTCAAAAAATACGTATTCTGCACCGGGCACTCCTCCACCACTGCACCGTATTATCGTGGCCACACGGTACAACAGTACCTGGCAACGTATTCCCCATTTCGACATCGGTCGCTGGCTTTATAAACCCTCTATCCCTCTCGGCCTCTCCACGACCAACGGCGAGCACACCTCCACGGCTCCACCCAGACCGCCGCCATCCCCGAGGAAGACCACGCCTCACCACACGCCTCACCACGAAGGCACAGGCACGGACCCGCTGCCCACGGACACCTACCAGGTCTCCGTGGCCCTCGGAGGCGGCTGGGATCATATCGGAGCCACAAATGAAACCCCTCCTAAACATCGACGGAGATTCGCGCTTCATAAGCATAAGGAACCCTGGAAAATCTTATATTTCAATTTTGCTCAAGTCTTGGTGCTCCTCTGGTAGGAGAACGGAGAGGATACGCGGAGTCTGAATGTGCGCAAATATGTGCGCTTTGGCCTGGAATTTGCCAAGTTGACAAATTTTGCCAACTCAAATGCTTACCCGTTGGAGAGCACAATTAAAAGATTTTGACACATACTAAAGATAACAAGCCCGACACAAGTGCTTAAGCTGCTGTTGGGAAACTTCCGTCAATAATATTCACCTGCCGCTCACGCAAGTGTTCATGCATGGATATGGATGTGCCTGCCCGAGCGCGCACGACCGAACACACCGTCCCCTAACTGAAAACAAGAATTCCTTGCCACCCAAATCATGTCACCATCGGCCCATCTCGCGCACTGAATACATCCGGCACGGCGGGCACCAATGAGCCACCACCACGTACTCCCCAAATATTCTACAACGAGCCGAAATTGCCCTTTGATATTTGATACAATGGATTTGCAGGTGGGGATTGTGTTTGATCCCCCAAAGTTGCCCTGAAAAAGAAAAATTCTATAACGAGCCGAGTCCGGGGAGCATGACGCGATGAGGAAGTTGGGGGTGCGGGCTCCACATGTCGGCGTCTCAAAAAAAAAAGTCGTGCATTTTTGCATTCCTCGATCTCTCCGTAGGATACAATGTCACCATCACGAGCAGTCGAGTACACACCATGCGGAAGCAGCAAAGCATGCGGAAGCAGCGGAACTGCCTCTGCTCCACGGCTAGGCTATAAATCCACCTGAGCGCCTCCCCACCAACGGCAAGCCGTCCGGCAAATCCAAACACCCCAAGATCCTCTCCCACCGACAACCATGGTGACCGCAGCTTCCGCCGCCGCCGCCGCCGCCGCCGCCGTCGACCTGTGCGCGGCGTTCATCGCCCTCGACATCTTCACCCTCCTCGCCCCGAAGCTGGGTGCGGCTCCTCCATCAGCCCAAGCCGCACTGCTCGACAGCGCCGTCGAGCTGCTGCTGCCGCTGGCAGCGCTAGGGATGCTCGCCACTGCTGCCACAACCATCTGCCGCCACCTGCCTGCAGCACGCCGCGGCGGCCGCCGGGAGGACCCGCAGCCTGATTCGACTCTTCGCTGTTCTGTGCGCCTCGGTCGGCATCCTCGACTTTTTCTTCTTCGTGCACCAGCCTGCAGCGCCGGTCGGCGGCGATGTTGGCGCGCAAGCTCGCGCGCTTGGGCTGGCTGCGGCCCACGTCCTCCCAGCGGCCGCGACGGCGACCTTCTTCCTCGGGATGGTGCTGATCATCCTCGCGCACATCCGCGGCGGAGGCGAAGGTGGCGGCGGCGGCGCCTTCACTGCAGAAGCCGTGTCGTTCCTCACCAAAATGGCGTTTGGAGCGGCGGTGGCTCTCATCTGGCTCACGGCCTTGGCCTTCTGCGGCAAAACTGGCATGTAAGTTCCCTCAAGCTTCCCCGGCCACTGGCCACCGGCCACCGCTCTCACCCTGCCGCTACGTGCGCCCGCGTTGGTCTGACGCTGCGGCTTCTCGCCGCACCACCGCCTCTCCGGTCCCATTCCACCACCGCCACCAGCGACCAGCGCGGCGCCCTTGTCGCCAGTAGCCACGCGCCCACGCACTGCGCCGTGCTTCCTTCCATCTCGCCTTAATCCCCGAGGAAGAGCACGCCCCACCACGCACGAAGGCACGGACCGGCCGCCGCCCCGCGTTCCCACGGACACAATTGGGATGCACACCTCCACGTCTCCACCCAGACCGCGCGGCGCCATCCCCGAGGAAGACCACGCCTCACCACGAAGGCACAGGCACGGACCCGCCGCCCACGGACACCTACCAGGTCTCCGTGGCCATGGGAGGAGGCTGGGATCATATCGGAGCCCCACATGAAACCCCTCCTAAACATCGATGGAGATTCGCGCTTCCTGCCCTCCAGGATTTTGGCAAAAACACACACACATCTTCTACCTCCCAATCTTTTGACACTCGGAAAAAATCACCAAACACAGATCGCCGCACGTCATATCCCATTCCGTAGCGATCCAGACTCGCGTATCCTTGGACCAGTCTAAAGATGGAAGGAATGAAGGACGGGGAAAAAAAATAAATAAAGAGTAGAAAAGTGTTCCTGATGTAAATATACAACTATACAAGTGAGAAAGAAAATATATAAAAGTGGATAGAATAATTTAGAAATGGTATAGGATTTCTGAGGTAATTTTTTTTTCTATATTTTAGGTGTGATTATTGGAAATTGCTGGAGATTGTCTTATTTAATTCTCCCAAAACTTTTTAGCGAGTTGAAAAACACCATGGTTTTCTGGAGAAATTCTTAGGAACTCTCGGAGGTGCTCGTCATATACATATACATTCTTATTTACGAGATTGCTTGTTTCCCTTTTGCTGTTTTTGGTTAATTAATTTGGTAGTTACCATGCAGCTGATAATTAAGATGTCGGTAATTTTGGTTCTTGCAGAAGAAAGCCATAAGAAGAGACGCTGGCCCGTTATAGTAAGATTCATCTTTGGGATATTCCTGAGACACTGCAATCTACAGAGGAGACTAAGTACATCTCCACACAATGAACTTTGTCATATGTATATTCAGATTCAGATGAACAATGTTGTACTGAATATGGCCGTGGTAGTTATTACTTATTTTGTTACTATGGGAGTCCTCTAGTCAGGGTTGAGAATGTGAACTGGTGTCTTTTATTATCTATGGTATATAAATGTGTCTATAAAAAAGTTGCCATTTGGTACTACCAAATATGGGAATATATGCAGTGGTGGTGTAATATGATGCAATCTTATGTCTGGTGGATGTCCATGTGTATTATTGTTGATTTTACTAGTTTCAGGTATTCATATTGGTGACCCTGTTATATGCAAATGGGTCAGCTATTGCCTGCTGGATGGGATCACTTTTTATGTTCCAGTTGGCTCTGGATTTTGGGGTCTTTTTCAGGGATATTTATTCAGTTTTAATTTGTTGGATTCGTATTGTTCTTTCTCTTTGTTTTCTTTTCTCTACTTCTGTAAGACATTTTTCCTGGCTACTGTAAAATCTCTGGATTAGTACACATTATCTTCCCTCTAAAAGGATTTTAATAAATACTTATCTCTCTCTGATTAATTACTTTAGTTTATGTTGTATGCAGGCAGATCAAGGCTGAACTCTATTCATTCAGCTCATGATGTTGTAAGTTAATTTTTGTTGTAAACTTATATGTAGTAAGACCGTGATTTGTTAGGCTTCTTTTTGAGACTTGTGAGGAGTTAACTTGAGGTTTGATAATCTGTGGCTGCAAACCAAACATATCACAGTTTGCATTTGCATCTGGCATCAACCTTGCTTCCTATCCAATCTTATAGCTCTGATTGCTGACGATACTAATCTCTGAGATCAGTTCCTTCGTGAGGAGCTAGCTGTCTCTCTCTTGATTTAGGTGTAAGTCCTTAAATAAATATCTTCTTAAGAACTGGCTTTCCGTTTTTTAGCTCTTTGTTTTGTGTAGCTTGTTCTTCTTCTATTTGTAGAGACTTATATCTTTTATAAAATGAGTTCAGTAGGGGTGTTTCCCCTCCTGGTTTCTGAGAGAGAGAGAGAGAGATTTTTTATCTTAATTTCCCTTCTTGTTCTTCTTCTTTTTATTTTTCATTCAAAAAGAAAGATCTAGTCATAATTTAAGCATGTTTCTTCAGCCCAAGTTTAGTGTTTTTTTATCATCACAGCCCAAAAACAATACATGAATCAGTAGGCAGTTAGCCTTTAAACTCTCTCGAGACTTATTGGAGTCAATTGCATCTGGTAAGTGGTAACCATTGACCTTGCGCATGCAACAACTATATCGCAGTTTGATTGTGGCTAGTTCTAGTTGATTATGATTTTTTTTTCTAGATCTATACTCTCTTCACTGTTTTGATTCGTTTTTGGGCTCTTGTTCTTTATTTTTACTTTGCTTTTGTAAAATCCTTATTATCCACTTTTCTATATACTCAACCTGGGGACTAGTACAACTTCCCTTTACCTCAAAATATCTGTTGTGTCCTGAAAAATCCTCTCTTGTTATGTGCAAGTAACGATTGAACATTAAAGTGTATGCACATTCCTTTAACTCCTTGTGATCATCATATAACAACTTCGAGATAAAAGACATAATTTTGTAGGTTTGCCTACACTGAGACCAAGATTGACCCTAGGCTTGATTTGAGAAATGCATCTAAAGAGTTAGTATCCTGGTGTCATCTTGGCTTGCTATCCAACCTTTTCTAGTTGTATTGCAATCTGACTTGTGGTGTGTTCATTCTTTGCTGATTATGCTATTTTATCAATGCACATTTAACTTCTCATCTTGTTGGTTCCTTGATGATCTATCAATCATGTGATTGTGTGTTTTTTGTCATTGTGACAAGCACATTGAACTCCCTATATTGCTACCATGTCATTGTTCTGGGTTATGACTGTCAGTATATATCCTGCACATTTGTCATCGTTTATGACTGTCAGCATACGGGACTCTTGAAAATACTTGATCCACATGCACATATATGCTACATGTTGCTAATTAACCATGTTCTCAAGTCAAGGCCATAGTATTGGGAGCATTATGCACATTTACCTTCGTATTTCAAAGGTCCTAACTCAAGAACGTGCTGAACTCTAACAGCCAACCAAACCAGTTGGTCAATACTCAATACTAGTACTAGGTAAAATAACTCCAAGTTGTGGTGTGCTAGTATTTTGCCATGCGTATAAACAGGGCTTTGTGTGCACATTGGTCAGTAACTGATGACGTACGTACTTGTACTTTCCAACTTGTCCTGGGAGCACGAGGTGTTCTATTCGATCAGCCTGAATGACCTTTGGTCCAAGATGCAAGACGTCCGGTCCAGGCAGAAGAGATGAGCATAGTAGGGAGCCAGCAGCTCCAGAGAAATGGCTTCATGAATCATGAACACTATGACCACAAAAACATAAAGGTAAAGTTTTGCTCAATATATCAGCAATCTTAATTGTATACAACACATGACACAAAAATGGAAACCGGTATAGATACATGAACTATTTTTTTTTACATATTTACACACTTCCGTCTTAATAAGATTATAGAACCCTTTAGCACTGCAGCAACACTATGTACGTGTATATACCAAGTCTACATCTGTATTTTGAAGTACACCTGCATGCTGTCCACATCCATGCTCTATGCAAACACCACAGAAAGTGATGATTATTTTTTCCTACAGGATGAAAAGATAATTGCAGTATTCCTAAGTTAGCAAGAAGAAGAATATATCAACGGGAAACAACACTTGTCCAACCAGGCCACAAAAATCGTCTAGCATAAGGGAGGATCGCATGCTTCCAGTCTTTCACCTAACAAAACATTTTGTCGCTGAAGCATGCACCACACGTTGACATCAAACTGTAGAAAAAGATATCAAACTTGTATCAACAAAGGGAATTCACGAGGCTGCTAAGTACTCAATTGGGTTGTGGAGGTGTGACACTATCTCGTCGGAGGTCTTCAGTCATGCAAGGAAAAAAATCAGAACAGATAAAAAAAACAGAACAGATAAGCAGTATTGAGTAAAGGTATATGCAATTTGATGCCAACACAATTGAAAGGAAATAAAAAACAGACTTGACATCAACATAAACCCACCGACATTATCAAGACAGTACAAATATACGTGCAAATTACCCATCTTATTATTATCATAACTGAAAAACAGTACTGCATAAAGGTCGATAAACCATAACAAATCTATGCATAGCCAATCCAAGCAGCAGCATCTATCTATTAACTAAAATTCTTTCATGCTGCTCTGCAAGGTCACGGAGCATGCGTGAGCATGCCTTATCCAAGGTAGCCATGTAGCTATGTTTTTTTTTGAGGAAACGCTATGAATTTTATTTCCTTGGCATAACAGAAAACTATGAATCAGCCAGCCTAACACTGCAGTAACAATGCGGATTGTTTCCAATGCTATTCAGCCGCTGCAATCCAAATGTCTCTGTGAGAGAGGTTCTGGATGATAATGGCTTGACAGAGACACTGGTTCCACAGCTAACAAGGATAGCGTCACAACAATTAAAGTCCATGGCACTGCTTTCTGATGTCAGTTGCAATGAGCAGGCTGACCAGCGCCTATCTCATTTCAGCATCGGCCAGAGTCCATACAGTCAAGTCTTATCTGGAAAAGCGCACCACCACCCAGAGTTAAACTCTTCATGTGGCTGTTGTGTCAAAAAAGAATTCAGTGCTGAACCAACTCGCAGAAGAAGGGAATTGTGACCCACGCAACATGTGAAGTGTGCTTGCTTTTTTCAAAGGCAATCGGCAATGGCACATGTCACAACATGAGTTGGGGTCAGGTTCAGTCATCTTGTAACAATCTGATATATGTGTAAGAGGAGCCGGCAAAAGGCATATTTGTAAAATGAAACACCAAGCATGCCGTTTTGGGGGCATAAGCAATACAATCAGGTGGGGAAATTTCTTACCCCCGTTGACTTAAAAAAAACATGGAACTCAATCTAAACAACAAAGTACTACCAAGACTGATGCCCTCATGTCCCATAAAAATCCACTTTGAATACAAAATAATGGTTTTGAACCCATAAAACCAATCAACAAACATTTACAGAAAATAGAAACTACAAATAGGCCAATATGTGAGACTGAAATTAAAACACACAAGTACCAAAGGCATACAACATTACGACCACCATAAGCACAGACAGTGGACAGTGGACTTACAGCCGAAACGCCTCACAATGGTACACCGGAAAACAAGCAGCAGTTTAGACGTCCACGGAACAACACCAGAGCCTGCAGCCTTCTCTACAAGATACATAAGCACAATGATATGAGATTCTGCTGTCATACAGGTACCAGAGAATATCAAATAAGAGTTGAGGATATTTAGTAAGCTAATCGTTGAACCAATGGCCAGGAGTCTCTTTTTTTTCATATAAATTCTGCCTCGTGTGATTCTGCAAGGAGCCTGTGCCTACTGTAGGACTTTGATATTAAAATCAAATACCTACTGTGAATCATAGAGCCATAGACTGTTGTTAACAGATTACATGTATTTTTTTATACAGTTTGTTAGAGTTTGGATTGAAGCATAAAAAAGGATACGACAATGAATTTATAAAATCACAAGTTATTACTAATTTAAAATTTTAGCTAACCTAGATGGCTAATAAGTTATTACTTAATATATAATTACTTAATCCCATATAAAATGTAATGAAAAGACTGGATCTGTTGAGCATGGCCTGAAGATGTTTGTCATTCTGAAGCGGCAATTGAGCATGGCCTGAAGATGTTTGTCATTCTGAAGCGACAATTGAGCATGGCCTGAAGATGTTTGTCATTCATCGTGGGGAGCTGGTAGCCCAGGGAGCCGCCCGCGCTACCGCCACCATAGATCCAGCAGGGCCATCAAAATCAGCCATACTGGAAAACCAAAATTTGTTTGCATCACAACACTGACATGCAGAGTATTTTTGCTTGCTTCAATTCGTCACCTAAACAGACTAATCTCCACGCATCAATCCATAGGAGGCGCTAGTGGAAACAGCTGATGCTTGGCGAACGCCGCCCGCATGGGCTGTGAGCGGGCGCGGCGGGCGGGAACAAATCGACAGATCAACCAACAAGGACCACAATGTGTACCTGCTGGAACAACCCCCAAAGGTCTACTTCTCAGCTGGACCAGCGGGCGGGGCAGCGGCGGTGGGGAGGAGCGCGTGGGCCTCCACCGACCGCGGTCGTGAGCTCACCTCCACGTTTGCCCTGATGATTTTGCAAAGTAAAGAAGCATCAACATCCTATACAAATAAGAATTTCATCAACAGAGGCAATGTGTCACAACGAATTTGATGGGAATGTGTCACAATGAAATCGTGCTTTTTATCTTAAATTTTGGACACGGTGTAGTTTATGAGAAATATGACCGTGGAACTCAGGACAAAGAACTGTCCTACCTTTCCAGAAACAAAATCTGCAACAACTGGCATGCTGTCTTCCTCTACTGGTGCACTTTTGAATTTAGTCTAGCAATATCACTAAGAAGCATCCGTATTCTGAAACAATCAATCATGACAAAGTAAGGATAGATTATAGGGTTGCTACTACAGTATGTAACATAGTATGTAACATAGGATATTTATGTAACTTTGATAAGTTAATTCAGAGTATTTTGAAGCCACGCAAGACAATACCATAGTAGTGAATACACAAAGCATCTCCAATCACAACTATGCCTAAATATGACAGACTATCAAACAAAACAATTTATCATCTTTAGCGCTACTGTAGGTAGCAATAGCTCATCTCCTACATTGCATAATCATAGGCTGTATACAGATGGGAGTATGGGAGAGGAAGGCCTCACCTTGATGGCTGGCAGGGACGTGAGTAGCCTTGTAGGGGGCGGTGCCGGCAGCCTAGAGTCGATCCACGAAGAACGATGGCAGCGGCTGGAGGACCGAGATCTAATGCCTCCTGGCCTGTCCGCCACCCCCTCCCGCAACCTTCATCGGTGGCACCAGATTTGAGAGATCAGAAGAAAGAGAAATGTAGATAGATAAAAAAATGCAAAGACACATCACCTAGACCGCTTCATCGCTGAGACATCGAGCTCCATCGCCATGCCGAGGACCCAAGCGCCACCGCGGATTCCGGATCTCGCGAGGGTCAACGTGCTCGCGATGGGCGATCGCCAAGGCGGGCGGCGCGGGCGATGGGCGATCGGGTCATCCCTCCCGGCCGTAGGCACGAGCTCCACCACCGCGGCGTCTTTGCAAGGCCGCGGGCGTGAGGTCCGCCAGCGCGTTCCTCCGCCGGCCACGGGCGCGAAGCTCCGCCAAGACGCAGCCCTCCGCCCGCCGCCGACGCCCGAGCAAGGGAAGGGAGGCTATGGCGAGAGCAGGAGAGAGAGAGGCGGGCGGCGGCGCAAAGCGGGAGGGACAGAGGGCGGCGGGGAGGAAGTTAGGGTTGGGATGGGATAGGATGGAGTGTGGCCGTGCGGGTGATGGAGTGTGGGTGGACCGGTCGAGGGACGGAGCGCGGGCGGTAGCGAGCGCAAGGAGGGCGGTGACGTGTCAAACAGGGGAAAAGGCCACGGATTCCTAGAATGCTGTGGCGCGAGGAAACCCGGGTGACCTTTAATAACCCCGACTAGAACATCAGGCGCGCAAAGCCTATCATGGTTATTATTATTTAGCGTGCATATCTTCTATAGTCGTGCTTAAAACTATAGCCCTACCCTCTGCCATCTCTGATTTCCAACCCTGCAATGTAATATTATTCTAAAGCTTCAAGCAAGAGCCATCGAAGGTCATCTTGAGATGTTTACCAGACAGCATTAGTGAGGTTGATTCATGCAGAGTTACAACATTAAAAAAAAAAAGTAAAATTGTATCAGCACTCAGCATTGATTCAGGCAGCACTTTGATTCAAGGATGGAAATAGTTGCAGATGGAATACAGGAAATTGCATCCTATACATGAAGTTAGTATAATATAATCAACCAAATCAGATTAAATGACATCTTTAGGTAGACAACATTGAAAGTCCATAATAATGACAATGAAAGTCATAATACAACCATATCGTCCATCCATTATTTAAAATACAATGCAACAAGTAGTAACTACAACTCTAATATTTTTCACTCCACTTGCAGTCTCATTCACTCCAACACTTGTCTGTTCCATTCGGATGGCTCTAAAATACTCCACAAGCACTTAGTGTTTCATATGGAGGCACCAGCCTGTGAGATTAAGCAAATCTAAAGTTAGTAAAATTTTGAACTAATTGCATGGGCCATGTCAAAATCTAAAGTTAGTGAAATGCAGATAGCTGCACGTTGCCATTTTCAAAACATTGCAGCCATCCGAAGAAAGAATACCTGCTAGAGAAGAAAGAGAGGGCACAACAGCAACAATTGACCTTCAACACCAGCACTCTCTCCCCATACAACATCCATCCTTCTAGCCTGATGGCAAAGCAAAATTTCAGTTACAAAAGATTATTTTGACTGAAGTAACTGCACAAGTAAATCCATTTCAGGTTTTCCTAACTCCTAAGTCAAACAAGTATACAGGAGTAACAACCAAGTATTCAGGGCTATCGATTTAAACTGACAAGGACAACAACAAGTACTATTGTTCAGTGAAAGCATAAAGAATTATCAGTGTGTGTGTGTGTGTGACTGCAGAGACAGAGAGAGAAAGGGACCATTATATTTGGACACAATATATGCAAATTTCAGAGATAAGAGCACAACGACAGAAGAATATAATCTAGATACAACGAATATAGGGCCTGCTAATATATATAGGAATGCTGCAGTATTTTTATCCACAAATCCAAAGATAATATGAGATAACTCAGGTATTGACACATGCTGCAGGTTACATACTAAAACTGGAGGTGACTCATCAGTATTGAGAGCTTGTGATCTAAATATTACAGCAGAGAAGAAGCAAGGAAAAAAAACCATTTCTCACCTTCAAGCTTTGCTTGCACAACGGCACAAGTGCAGATCTGAGCCTTTATGCAAATTTATAACTACAAACAACAACTAAAGAGATGTCACAAGATAAATTGGACCCATATGATGATTAATAAATAAGAAAAAAAGAAGAATAAGATATGTGATTTCTCCCGCACCTTAGCCGGACCAGAGGCAACTGCAGGATTAGACGATGACGAGGAAACTGGAGCTTTCTTAAGCCCGGAAACAGAGCAGAATTAGATGGGAACTGGAGCACAAAACGTACTGAATACAACAAAGAAGAGCACATCGATCAGAGCTCGAGGAACATTATATCATCTGGTTTACGGTACCTTGGACTTCTTGGGTCGTCCGGCCTTCATCTTGATTTTGCGACCCATCAATGAGGTGTATGTATTAGAAAGTATAGCCAAATCACCTCGATGATGATGTGCGCGGCAGAGGGAATCGAAGCACGGGAGATCAGGAACTGAGGCAGCGGATGGCGCGGCATGCAGCTGGCGGCGACGCGGCAGGAGGTGGCGGCTGGTGGCGCGACATGCGGCGCCGTGGCTGGAGGTGGCGGTGGCGGCGGCGGCGCAGCAGGAGATAGGGTTGGGAGCGAGTTGAGGATGCGGGAGATAGGGTTGAGCCGCCCAGCCCGTAGAGGATGCGGGAGATCTGGACTGCGAGTTGGTTTCCGGAAGAGGGCTTTTCTGCAAAAACATGTAGCGCGACGTGTCGATACAGGGATGAGCCACCAAGGCTCCGAACTCTCTCGTTGCGGCAAACGGGAGTAGGTTTTAATAACTCCGATGTAGTAGTAGATGCACTGTCGAGGGACAGGGCCAGAGAGAGATACAAGACTTGTATCATACAAGTCACATCACCATGCCGTTCATCAAGTCCAATGCAAAGCATTCAGCATGTCGTCGCAGGTACTGAATGCTAGTTGATCACGGGAAGTAAGCTGACAGTTTAGGAGGGCCGCTTCTGAAATTGTAGTTGCAGAGCAGCTTTCAGAAGCACAAAAATGCATATTCTGAAATTGTTGTGCTTCCAGACGATCAGTAATTCACCCTGCTGTAAAAACGAAGTGCACTCTGAATTGTTCAAAAGGGGGACGGGACGAGCAATGCAACCGTTGGCCATGGAATAGGTCGATGGTTGTTTAACACCTACCGGTTGTTTTAACTGGGCCCTTTGTTCGCTCGGCGGGCTTATCACCACCGCCAAGTGATCTCTCACAAAGACGCCAGCCTGCAGGGCCCAAATTTAACAGGGCTCTTTGGTTTGGCATCTAGTACCTCCCATCTGTGTCCCTGCTCGTGATGAGCCGCATATTCCGCCGTACAAGGAGCTGGATTATTGTACGAGGTGTGTGCTCTCTGATAGGTGGAGCCACTGTGCAGAACCCCAGTGATGTCTGTGGCGGGGAGTGATGGCCATTTGTCCACTTCTTGTTATTTAGATGGCGTCGGCTGAGGATTGGTGAGGAGACTTGCAGTCTCATCAGCCTTGCAGGTCAACGCGCGCTCTCCGGCTCAAATGAGCTACCGTATCTAGTCTGCCGGACTGCCGCTCCGCTCTCCGTCTCCATACTCGCAGATCTGCTGCTGCTAATCGCCACAGGAGAAGGGCCTCAAGGCGCTGGCCGGAGCTGAGCTGCGCTTCTCGATCTGCTGCCGCTACGCGTGCCACGGCAACGGCAGGTTTGCTTGCTCTCCCACATCTTCACCTCTCCTTGTGGTGATGTGTGTTGTGCTACTTTTGCTTGTCCTTTTGGAACCAAATCTAGGTGACTTCCTACCATGCAAGCAACACAATCCCTAGCAAGCATTAATTAGCAAGCTTCACTTAAATTTGGTAGCCCAATAGCTAGAGCGCTTTCCAAAACGGAAAACGCATAATACAGTTGCTGATCTGACTGCTGATGCACTGATATAAGCATGGAGAATTTCTTGTAGCTGTCATCGGGTAACATAGCACATAGGGGTTTTCTATCTCTCTCACACACAGGGTACCTGCATAGAATTATTATGGGGTTTGGTTGTTTTGTTTCTACCTCAAGTCCTCAACGGAAAAGGAGGCTCGGTTGGTTTACCTTACATCTTTTTTTTTTTTGGAGAGAGAAGGTTTACCCAAAGTCTGGTCTGACCACTTGAGTTGTCAGTTGTGCAGCCGGCTAGGGCCGTATTGACACAGATCATTTAGAGCTTAAAGCTCGTTCCACGAAAAAAAAGGTATACAACAGGTGGGCTACGGCCCACATGGTGCCCTGCCCCCATCACGCCACTAGCAAGGCCCAATAACAGATAAAATGCACGCACTGAGACAAAAAAAAAAGGGCGTATCTTTTGATTCTATAAAAATGATTTGGTCCTATATTTCTGAGCTTCAATGCTTCATACACGTAAATAATATAGACCGTTTTGCTGTAAAAAAATAATAGATAATTTCAACCTTTGTTGAGGAAGAAATAAGTTTTGTTCTTGTATTCCAATCCTATCAAGAAAGAAGTTTACTAAAAATCCACGGAGCATTCTTTCTGGGAGAAGTAAAGGATTTTTTAACGAAAGGTTTCGCTTAGATAGTGTGGAAGCCAGAGACAGAGCCAAAAATACCAATGTTTGCCCCCTCCTGCCGGAAGCGTAAGCTCAAACTAACTATATTATTGTAGTACAAGGGTCTGCTCACAAAAATTTTTGGGATATACTGGGAGTAGCAGTGCAGTAGTAGTATGAACATAGCGCACACATTCCCACTCCACACGTCGACACTTGACTGGTTAGATAAAGAAGATGACAAACACCTGGAAATTTCTCCCATATCTTCACTACTTCTACGTACTATCGCTGTCTATATATATATTATTATCTACTCTCTTCGGCTTAAAAAGAACAAAGTTCTCACCAACTAAAATATCAAATAGTTTTAACTTTAATCAAATACGTACAAAAAAGTAATATTTATGATACTGAATAAGTACAATTAGAATAATTATAATATCATATGTTTATGTAGCCAACCTAACTGATTGCATTAGAGTGGATATTATTTTCTTGATCAAAATTTAAATTTTTAACTTGCGAGTAGTAGCTCTGTATAAATAAACAGTACTGTACATATGATTGCATCATCACTAGGCAAGAGCTAATAAAGCCGCTGGTGTCTGGTGGGAAGCTTCCGTGGATAATATTCACCTGCTCAACGCAAACCTGCATGCATCGATTTGTCCCTTTTCCGTGTCCGGCCGAGCGCGCACGACTCACGAACACACCAAAATTCCTCGATACCACCGTACCCCAACACAAGCATGTTCCTCAGTTCATGTCACCATCGCTCCATCACGCACACGGAATAAATCCGGCACCAATGAACCACCACCGCATACACCACCCCCAAATACTACAATGCAATGTCAGCCCGTATCGTAACGCGCACACACCACGCAGCAACGGTGCGCACCACCACGGCACCACCCACCACGGTCCACACCGTCGCGGAACTCGAACTGCTAGCTTGCTCCAGTAGGATATAAACCCACGTGAGCGCCTCCCCGTAACGGCAAGCCGCCGGCCACTCCAAACCCCCGAGATCGTCTCCACCGACCACCATGGCGACTGCAGCTTCCGCCGCCGGCTTCGTCGACCTCTGCGCGGCGTTCAGCGCCCTCTACATCTTCCCCTTGCTCGACCCGCAGCTCGGTGCAGATCTGTCGGCTCAAGCCGCACTGCTCGAGCTGCTGCTGCCGCTGGCAACGCTTGGGGTCCTCGCCACTGCCGTCGCCGTCATCAACCACCAACTGCAGCACCCCGCGGCGGTCGGGGGCGCCGCCGGGAGGACCCGCCGCCTCTATCGACGCTTCGCTGTTCTGTGTGCCTCGGTTGGCATCCTCGAGTTTTTCTTCTTCGTGTACCCTGCAGGGGTCGGCGGCGATGTCGTTGGCGCGCAAACTCGCGCGCTCGGGCTGGCTGCGGCCCGTGTCCTCCCAGCGGCAGCGGCCGCGACCTTCTTTCTGGGGATGGTGCTGATCATCGTCGCGCACGTCCGCGCCGGAGGCGAAGGTGGTGGCGGCGGGAGCCTTCGCCGCAGACGGCGGGCATATCCAGGGGGCTGTCTCGTTCCTGACGAAGGCGGCGTATGCAGCGGCGGCGGCGCTCGCCTGGCTCGTGGCCATAGCCCTCTGCGGCGACAACGCCATGTAAGTCTCCAAGGTTAAACTTCCTCTCCACCCTCACCATGACCATGCCCTGACGTGCGTCCGCACGCGCCTCCACCAGGATTGGTGCCGCCGCCGCAACTTCCCCCGCGCCCCCACCTCCCCTTAATTTCCACCAGTGGAGACCTTGCCGCCTCGGTCCTTGCTGCGCGCCCTTCCTCCCGGCTCCCGCAGCTGCAGTTCCTCTCGATCTCGCCCTTAACCCTCACTTGCCATCATCCCCGGAGGGCTGAGGTCCGGACAAAGGCCGAGCACTCTCTTCGGAGGCCCGGACCCGCGGCACCCGCCCATGGGCCCCTACTACCTGTCGTCCTGTCTACCACGCAGGTCGACCATGCACGCTTCCTGCCCGTGGCCCCATGGGAGCACCTCAAACCTTCTGATTTCGCGTTTCCATCCCTCCTCGGCCTTGCCGCATGCTGTGGCTGTGCTGTGTAGGAGCGGTGCCGTGGGGGGAGTCCGACTTGTAAGTGGTGAAGCTAGAATTGTCGTTGGCTCGCATGATCACCTGTCGCTGTTTTCAGTAGATTGATTGTTTCTTTTTGCAATTTTTAGTTAATTTGGTGGTAATATTACCTGCAGATGAATAAGATGTTGGCAATTTTGGGTATTGCAGATACTGAAAGAAACCCAGAAGTAGAGATGCTTGCGTGGCCGGCTACTATACTGCGATCTACAGCAGAGACTTTAATTAACTACATCTCTACATTCCATAAGAAACTTCGTCATGTGTATTTGTATTCAGATAAATGTTGTACTGAATATGGTCGTGGTGTGGTTACTTATTGTTACTATGGGGATTTTCGAGTAAGGGTTGAAACTTTGAGCTGGCGTGTCTATTCTTTATGGTATATAAACGTGTCTATGAAACTGTTACCATTTGGTAGTACTACTAAATATGGAAATCTATGGTCGTTTATAATGATGCAATCTGATGTCAGGTGCATGTGCCTTGTATTGCTGTTTTTATTAATCTGAGGTATTCATGCTGGTGACCTGTTATATGCAAATGTGAAAATGGTTTGGCCTTTTTCTATGCTGCTGGAAGAGACCCATTTCTTTCCTCTTACAGGTTGAGATTTAGATCTGGAATGACACCCAATAAAACTTGAAGAGCAACATGTGGGAATAGAGGAGCTCATGCAAGTTATGTTTACGGCCGGTTTCCCTCTCTCTGCAATTTGGAGATCTGACTTCATCTTTCGGTTTGGAGTTACAGTTGGCTCTGAGGTTTGGGGGCCTTTTGGGGTTATCTAGTTAGGTATGTTCCATTTTCTTTTTGTTAGATAATTTATCTGGCTTCTGTCCAGGTTGTGTGTTAGCACACATCTTCTTTGCTCTTAACAATTTGAAGTAAATGATCATAATTGCTATGTTTGTCTTCGTTTGTTTTTCTGTTGTGTGCAGGTAACTATTGAGTCCCTAAGCATTCCTTTCAGCTTAACCTTGACCATATCAAAGCCCGTAAAAACAAGATATGATGAGACCATTGAATGAAAACTTAGGGGTCTTTCTAAACTTCTTAATGAGTTGAGTGTGGCAAAGTGGTAGCACCTAACACAGCATGCTCTAATTGTGTTTTATTTTTGTCATGCTTTCTATATAGACCTTGTGTAGCTCTATTTCAAAACTGTTTGTGGCTACTGGATAGTTCTTGTTGGTCACTATTTTTCTGAGATTAGTGATCATAATCACTATGGAGTTGGATATTTCTGTATTTTGTTGGTGGCCCTATATTAGTTTTGAGATTTCTGTGGTCCAAGAAGTACTATAAAATTACAATTATAGAGGTACCAAATTACTATAATTTTGTGATACTTTTTGTGACCTCACAATGACCATATTTTTTTTTTTTTTTCTTTCATTCTTTTACAAGACTTCAGCTAATGTTATAATCCAAAGGTCATATATAAAAAAAACTCCTTTTGTTCTGTAAATGTTTCAGTTGCATGCTGAAAATTTATTGATTATTTCGTTTTCATTTTTGTCTTGTGCAGGTAGTGTCAAGGTGTGAGTACATTCCTTCAACCTCATTCTGATCATACACAGCCCGGAAATATACACATGATGTTATAGGTTTGCCTCTACCACTTTGGTTCTTTGGAACGTGTAAGGAGTGCATAGCATTATTTGTGTTTATCTTTGCTTGGTATCAAACCTTGTCTGTCTCTATTATATTGCAATCTGACTGGCTAGTATTTTTTTTGTCATTGACTATGCTATTTTTGTTCATAGGTTTGCCTCTACCACTTTGGTTCTTTGGAACGTGTAAGGAGTGCATAGCATTATTTGTGTTTATCTTTGCTTGGTATCAAACCTTGTCTGTCTCTATTATATTGCAATCTGACTGGCTAGTATTTTTTTTTTTTTTTTTTTGTCATTGACTATGCTATTTTTGTTCATCTAGAATAAAATCATGCTATCTTGTTATGTTACAGTCATCAGATTATGAGCTTGTGCCAATGTACATTGAACTGCTTGCATTACTACCAATTGGATCCCAGGGCAGTAAAAGAGTTTATAAATCTTGTTTGGCATTTTTTTTATGTTTGCCATAAATTGCATGATTTGAAAGCATAACTCTTGAAAGTATCTGATGCACATGCATTGCACAACGGCACATTGGACTGCTTACATCGCTACCAATTGGATCCCAGGGCAGTAAAAGAGTTCATAAATCTTGTTTGTCATTTTTTTTTTATGTTTGCAATAAATTGCATGATTTGACAACATAGCTCATGGAAGTATCTGATGCACATGCATTGCACAATAGCGCCTGGTCCTATAATGGTTTTCAGATAGCTACTAAGTATGATTTTCCACTCATGAAGGACGTTTGAGACAACAGCATCAAAGAAAATATGATACTCAGGACAATATGCACTGTAGTTTGATGCTCCTACCTACGTGAACTGTTAAATTAAGATTATGTGAAATGAGCAAACAAGAATTATGCTAGCCTGTTCTAGATGGGTTGATGCTGATAAAAATGGCTGAAGATGTTCTTTGAATACAGAATTACAAGCAAAGGAAAACAATACAAAGCTTACCAATTATATCAGCTGCAGATGCTAAATGGCTAAGTTTTAAGACATTCCTCGAACCAATCATATTACCTTCTGTTGTTGGAACAACTAAAAGTTCTGAGATTATTCTACTTTATTTAAACAAAAACTTTATGTTTCTAGCTTTAGAATAGGACTTGGAAATCTGATAGTGACTGTACTAACAATTAAAACATATGAAAGATTTAGATCATAACAGTTTGAAGGATACAAAGGTATCATCTTCCATGTTTCACTATACTGTAGGTACTCAGTAGTCAGTACTCTATACCACGATTGCTTTATTTTCCCCAGTTCTGCTTCCAGAATTCAGTTGCTTGCGTTCATTTAGTACTTGGAAAGTTGCTCTTACTTTGAGCATAACGGATGCTTGATGTAATGTGAGGTGCTTGTATTGATTTTACGGTATATGTAAAATGGGTCGTCTTCTGTCCGATGGAACTGATCAATTTCTTTCCATTTGCAGGTTCAGACTGAATTGGGGCTCACAGGTCTCAGCAGAACAGGAAGAACTTCATGTGGAAGGGAAGACCTGATGCAGGTTATGACTCGGCTTTATCATCTTTATGTTTCAGTTGGCTCTGGATTTTGGGGTCTTTTAGGGTTATCTAGTTTTAATCTGTAGTGATCAAGTCCTAAGCATGTTTCTTCAATCTCATACATATTATCTTTTTTATTTTTCATGCAAGTAGTGATCAAGTCCTAAGCATGTTTCTTCAACTCCATTTTGTTTTCATATCACAGTCGGAAATAATATTTTGAATAGCAGGCAGAGCCTGGAAATTTATCTCTCTCTAGACTTGCCGAGTTCATTATTGCATCTGGTAACCATTGACCTTGTGCATCTAACTATATCACAGTTTGATTATTGTGGCTAGTTCTTGTTGATTATGCTATCTTTTTGAGTTCTATAATCTATGCTCTGTTCTAGATCTTCATTTGGTTGATGGCCATATCTATCTAATCGACTAATCATGCATGACTACCTGAAAATTTGTTCGGTTCCTGTTCCTTATTTTTACTTTACTTTTGTAAAATCTTATTCCTCGCTTCTACTCAACCTGAGGATTAATACAAGCTGGAAAATTCTCTCTTGTCTCATGTCCAGGTAGAGATTAAAAATTACATATTTCTTTAACTCCGTCTTGATCATATCACAACTTGGAGATAAGAGACATTATTCTGTAAGTTTGCCTCTGAACCTAGTACACTAAGACCAAGATTGATCCCATAGGAATCTTTTGAGAAAAGTTTCTAAAAAGTTAGCCACATCCTCGTGGTGTTATCTTTGCTTTGCTATATATCCAACCTTCTCTAGCTGTATCGCAATCTGACTTGTGGTGTGTTCTTTGCTGATTATTCTATTTTATTAATGCACATTTATCATCATTCCCATCCTTGTTGATGTAGTCTTGATGATATCTATCCACCATGGAATTTTGTATTCTGTGTGATTGTCCAAAGCACATTGAACTCCCTATACTGCTACCGTTTTTCATTATCCTGGGTTGTGAGTCTTGTGACTGTCATTATATATCATGCAAGTTTGTCATGGATTAATTATATGATTTGCCAACATACAGGACTCTTGAAAGTGCCTGATGATGCTCATGCACATATATGCTTTAGTCGCTGCTAACCATGTTCTTAAGTCAAGGCCATAGTATTCGGAGTTGAAAGTTATGCAGTTTTACCTTCGTATTTTTTTAGATAATGGATAGTATTTCATATCCGGCTGCATCTACCAAAAAAGTATTTGTACGGTCCTAACTATGCCGGAACTTTTTCTTAAAATCCGGTTTCTTGGGTTGATTTATAATAAGGAGAAGGTAGCGAACAACTTACACAGCCTAGGCTGTGGAGGTTTCTTCTTCTAGCCGCTTTTGTGCTCATTGGTCAGTAATTGGGACTTGGGAGCACGAGGTATTCGTTCAGATTGAATGACCTTTGGTCCAAGCTGCAAGACGCTGTTTCCCGTCGACCGGCCACGTCCTTTTCCTTTCCTTTTGGGGTTACATATAGGGACAGGCAGAGAGGATGCCGTCAGAAAAAGATTGATGAGCACCTACGTATGGGACAGAGCTGATCAGGCGTCAGCTGACTAGAAAGCGTGACGCTGAATTCGAGAGTTTGGTGCCTGAACTGAACTCTCCGAGACAGTGAACTTTCTTTTTTTTTTTCCTTTTTCTTTCCGTTTTAGAACCTTTTGAAACATAGTAATAAAAACACAAGAATAAGAAAGAAACAATAAGACCAGTGTATAGTGGTAAAACAGAGGAAAAAAAACGCAGGTCAAAGAAACCTGATCTGGATCACGGACCGACGCGATGGACCGAGTCCAACGTTGTTTGGCTCCTAGTACTGATTCAGTCATGCAACCGCAGATTCTCTCGCAGAAGCCAAAAAGCAGCAGGATTATTCTTTCTTTTTGAAGATGGTTTTGTTGTTTTGTTAACCCTGACCCTGACATGTGGACCCTGTAGTGCAGACCCACAGGAGTGATGTGGTGAGGAGTGATGGTGCTTTGTTCACTTGTTATTTAGGTGGCGAGGTGGAGGGGGGCGGAGACTTGCAAGTCAACGTGCTCAGGCTCAACTCAAATGAGCAGAGCTCCACACATCTAGGGTAGCCCCCTCTTCGTCGCCATGCTCGCCGAAGCTGCTGCAGCTGGGCAAGGAGATTGCACACCATGATGGCCTCAGCTGAGCTCTGCTACTTGCAGCCTTCCACTCGTGCCGGCCGTGCTACTGGCAGGTTTGTCTGGTCTCCCTACCTATCTTCAGCGTTCGTTTCCCTGTGAAAGCTAGCTGTCCTTTTTGCTTTCCTTATTTTTGGGGGCAAATCTAGTTGCCTGGTTTCTTCCAAGCCGAGCAACTCGATTGTTGTTCCAGCAAGACCGCAATTCCTTTTAGGGAGCCATCAAACAGGTCCTCTGAAAGGGAAAACAACGTGATACACATACACTGATACTGCTACAGATCTGACTGCTCCCTATAAATGGTGTTACACTTAAAGAAAATGTCATAGTTCTTCTCCAGCTCTCCTGGCCACAAATAGTTTTGGTCAGTATTAATAGACACGCAGGGAGGCCCAAGTTCAGCCTAGATGCATGGCCGGTAGCCCCTGACGGTCGGTATTTTTTTTCTCTAGAAGGCTTTCTTTTTCACAATTCCGGGTCTGGCAGCAGTTTGTAAGCTAAAGTCATACCAAACGCTTTAGGTTCGGAAGTTGTTTTCCAGTGAGTACTACATCCGTTCCAAATTGTAGTTCCCTTTGGCTTTTCTAGATACATTGATTTTGCTATGCACCTAGTTATACACTATGTCTAGATACATAGTAAATCAAATGAATCTAGAAAAGCCAAAGTGAACTACAATTTGGAACGGAGGGAGTAATAGAGAAGCCAAAACCATTATGAGGTCTATCTGCAATTTGTCGGTGTTTTGGTTCATATGAGCACTTACGGCGAAACCGTGCCAAACATATCTTTGGACATTCGGTTGGTGTTGATGTATACTATAAAAATGGAACTTTACAGAGCCGGGTCAGCTCATCAGCCTTCAATGGGATTGTGTCAGAGGCCCAATTAAGCTCACTAAAAATTAATACGTCGCTCCTTCGTTGAGTAAAAAAGTTAAATAGAATTTGTTAGAGATGAATGAGACAGTAGGATGTTACTCACTACTTTGTGCGTCATATCGGTATGACTAGATATATACGTGGGTCCTGTTGCTATAAACTTAAGCTTCAAACTAGACATTAAAGGATGGTTTACCTCTCGAATAGTTTACTCCACAACCAATAGAACCTACACTTTCTGAATTAATATCCTTTGAATTCTGAAGTTAATTGGATCAAATGGTTATGGGCATTCAAATCCAAGATAGGTCAACGGATAGCTTGTTGGTTGATACGGGACCCCTTCTCAACTTCATGTGTTTTGTAACTGCCATAAAGCAAGGCCACAGTCCAACATTCCATCCTTTTCCACCGCTGTATTGGCTTCTGCTTCTCGGTCAAAAAGAACTTGCTTCTTTCTCAAATCGGGAACCGTTGACCTTAGTGTTCTGTTTGGGCAACTTCAATACCCGCCTCTGGAGAGGAAATAGATGCAACCCAAACAACTAGAGTTCTGTTACAATGTAGTGGACGCTTCCTTTTTTTTTTTTTTTTTTTTTTTTTTTTTGAACAAGGGCTTCCCCATTTCCATTAAAGCAACGGAAATACAACAACAAGTTTTTAAGATGGTTCAGAAAAGAAAAGACAGTGCAGCACAAAGTACTTTCGAGGGGGACTACATCAACCCCAGAATTACAGACGCAGATAACTGATATAACTACCACTCCCTTCTACCAGAGATCACCGAAAGGCATGACGAAGTAAAAGACACAAAAGCATCCCCTAGTCTTGCTCCAGATTGTCATCGCCCTCCGCGTCGGTCAGAAGGTTGGTTTGCACGTTGGGATGGCGCCCTTGATTCAGCAGACTGATGGCAAACTTCAGCGTCGCTCCTTGTCATCACCCTTTTGATGACCTGCCCGAAATTTCATCAAAGAACATGCATGACTTAGAATCTCCGAAGGGTTATGGAATTTTGTCCCCTCGAAGCAGATGTCATTTCGTTTTTTCTAGATTGCCCAACAGATGGCCGCCACACCAACATCATGATATTGGCATATTGCTTGTTGTGAGGGATCCATTTCTCGCACCAAATCCAGCTTTGATCAAAAGAAACAGGAATGTCATTAGCACCAAGACATAAGACTATAGTGCCCCACACAACTTTTTGCAATGGAGCAGGTGAAAAAAGATGGTTGACACTTTCACTAAGTCGACAGAAATAGCACACTGGGTCCCCATTCCAATTCCTCTTAAGCATGTTATCTTTAGTAAGTATAGCATTATTGGCCGCCAACCACAAATTTTTTTTAATCTTTGCTGGGATTTTCCCTTTCCATATTTTCCTAAACTCCCTTCCACTGTCAGAAACAGTCAAGGCATTGTAGGTGGATTTCACAATATATTTTCCTTTTTTTTCTCAAGTTTCCACACATATCTATCATGATCATCAGAAAGAGGAAATAACAAGATTTTTGTTTTTGAGATTAATCCATTCAACAAATAGCTCCCCAGTGAGCCATCTACTAAAGGTAATAGCAATGGAGCCACTAACCATCTAGTATACAGTAATATTTTTTTGATCACAAAATTTATACAGGTCAGGATGTATTATGCAAAGAGGGGCCTCTTTCAGCCAAGTATCGTCCCATAGGAGAGTTGACTTACCATCTCTGCAACACATTTTCCTACCTTGAAGGTATATCGCTTTAACCTTGAGTAGATCAGCCCAAATTGGGGAATCCCCCTGTTTATGTCTGACTGAGGTGATAGAGTCTCTCCTCAGACATTTGAAATTAATGATATCTTGCCAAAGACCAATTTCATTTTCCATTTTCCACCACCATTTGCAAAGCAAGTTGATGTTCATTTTTCTTAGATCTTTAATGCCCAAACCTCCTTTCTTTTTTACTTTTACAGATTTTAATCCATCTCACTAAGTGGTATTTTCTTTTGGCATGGCTAGAAGAAAGTTCTTCTGGTTTTGTCAAGATTCTTGACCATTGTCTTGGGGAGGAGATAAATCGAAATATGGTATAGGTAGGTGCATTATTCAAGCTAGCAGTAATCAAGGTAGATCTGGCAGCAATAGTAAGCGTGGAGCCCTTCCAAACTTCTAATCTTTTTGTTGTTTTATCCATGAGAGGAGACCAGTCAGCTATATGCATGTAGTTTACTTGGACTTAAAGGCACACTCAAATACTTAATTGGGAATTAACCAATTTGACAGGTGGACGCTCACGCTTCCTTTTATAATCAAGTAGTAATCACTTGTGAAAACACACACACGGAGTATATGATTATGAGTATGACTAACTTAAGTAGGCTATATACTGATAAGCCCACGTAGGTCGATCATTTTACCCTGAATATAAAAGGGGAATAATAATAAAGAAAACGAGAAGAGGAAGAAGAAACGCATTTTGCCTCTGACGTGTCTGGCCACACCACGGGCCACGGCGCGTGGTCGTCTACCAACTGTGAAGCTCACGAGCCCAGGTCGCTGCATCCCGCCCGAGTGGTCCGCCTCTATCAGGCAGCCACTCCGCCTGCCCAGTCCGGCTCCGGCAGTCTCCCTCCACAAGCAACCTCGAGCCACGCCATTTAGAGTTTTAAAAATCGAACTCTAAAGTCAAAAATATTGTATCACCTTAGAATTTTACGAAAAACTGGAATTACTGGAGATGAGTCAATAGGATTACTTACTTCTTTGGGCAGGTCTAGATATATACATGGGTCATATATTATCATCATAAAACTTAAAAGTGGACATTAAAGAATGAATTACCTCTCAAATAGTCAGTCCACATAAATTCAACGGACACTAGATTTTCCTAAGTTAATGTCTAGTGCCCTGTTCCGCTAGGCTTCGCCCTAGGCGGATTCAGCGTCTAGGCGCTAGGCGAAGCCGGCCGTGGAGCCTAGGGGCTAGTCGGGTTCTAGACGGGCAAAGACTAGGCGGGCGCGGGTGGCGATTCCGCGGCGTAGGCGGCATTTTCGCGATAGATTTGGCCCGCTGGCGAAGCGCTGGAGTATTCCCCGCGGAGGCACACTGCCACAAGGCACAATAGGCATGATTTCGCGGAAAGATAAGGAGAGGAAAAATCGCCATTTGCTCACCCGCCGCCGGACGTGTCCGGCCGGCTTCGTCTCGGCGGCCTTGATTCCGCCCCCCCCCGGCGTCCACCGGA
Source organism: Hyparrhenia diplandra (assembly GCA_015847255.1). Lineage (NCBI taxonomy): Eukaryota > Viridiplantae > Streptophyta > Magnoliopsida > Poales > Poaceae > Hyparrhenia > Hyparrhenia diplandra. The sequence continues at coordinate 70,230 of JADLZK010009996.1, forward strand.
AGGACGTCTCGCCCGGGGAAGGAAGGTCCCTGCCGACAAGACCCTAAGGTCAGTCCCTCCCCCCTAATTCCTCCCGCCGGCAACCTCCTCCTGCTCCCGCCCCTACTCGATACTCCCCGCCCCAACCCCGCTGCAGCTCCTCCTCCATCCTCCCCCCTACCTGTTGTTCCACATCCCCTGCTCCCCTCTCCTTTTGGCTGCTGCTGGACTCCTCTCTCGACGGATCTGAATGTAGTTCACTAGTACTGCTACTTCCTACTGCATTTTTAATTTTGTGATTGCTTGAATGTATAGTTGCTGATATATATTACCTATTGAGTAATTATTAGCTGCTGATATATATTCAGCTATATATATGGAGTAATTATTAGTTACTGGATATATATATTCAACTATATATATGGAGTAATTGTTAGTTGCTGATATATATTGTGCTAAATTGGCAAAATGTCAAAACGCCTAGAAAAACGCCTAGAAGCGTCTAGGCCTCATTACTCCCGACTAGTTGCTAGCCAGAGGGTCGTCGAGGAAAATCCGCCTAGCCCCTAGCGAAACAGGGTCTAGTGAATTTTGAAATTTTGTTGGTTAAATAAGAATATCTAAATATAAATAGATCATATCTAAGCGCATCCAAATCAACTAGAGTTGTGCCAATTGCCAAAGTGTAGTAGACGCTTATAGTTTCATAATATCTGGTAGTAACCACTTCTGGGGAAAAAAAACTACATTTGTCTTATTAAATGGGTTAGATTAGATATATTGATTGATAAGCTCACGGAAGTCGTTTATCCCTCAATATAAAAGTAAAAGGGAATAATAAGAACAATAAAGAAAAGGAGAAGAAGAAGAGAAGAGACATTTTACCTCTGACTGACCGCCCACACGTCCACATCAACCGCCATATATACAACTAGTGATTTGTGCGCCCATGCTTGTATGAAGTCATGGCCGCAGCTCTATCCAAGAAATGCAATAATGTTACGAGATAGTAGCGACACAAAAGTTAATGAAATAGGAAACAATACAATGAGTTTAAAAATCATACGCAAGACATAGGAAATAAAGCGAGTTTCTTGAAATCGATGGTTGTTACGACATAGCTTAGTTAGGCCGATTCCTAAAAGGGCGCGAGTTACGCGAGATGTTATATATATTACATAGAAGAGTGCTAAATTTGAAAGGTCATTGCGGGCATAGCATACAACAGATGAGACTTTCACAGCCGGACTCAAAGCTTGGTCTTTGGGGGAGCGACTGATTTTAAATCATCGGACGACAAAGCTCTAACCAATCTAGAAACCATATCCATCAACAAATAGTCAACCGTGTAAGACGGACAACATAATAGCGGCTCATGATAGCACCTAACCGGAGGGCGGGAAAACTGAAAGAATGGTAAGTCGAAAAAATTTGGTACCGTTATCCGAAATCGCAAAAAAGATTTACAAATGATACATAAGGGTGTGTGTTCTAATATTGTATTCGGAGGTCCAAGGTACACATGGTAAGTGAAATTTGTTTTAACATGGACACCAAATAAATTACACATAGGGGCACTACATTTGTGAACTTTGGACCAACCGAGTGCCATGAGCATGTTCAAAGCGAAAAGTTCCATAGGCTTCTCTTCTTACGTTTCCATAAAGCAAACAAATACATGATCGAAGCCTATCATCATTTTAAAGTGGAGAAATATTTATTGCAATAGGGAGAAGCGCTTTATGAAACATCACAAATAAATGGAAGGACCGTTTACCTCCGGGAGGGGCATTGCATTTGTGAAATATTGGACCAATCATGTTCAAATGACAAGCTCCATAGGATTCTTTCTTATGTTTCCATAAAATCTCCAATCACGAGGGCATAGGAATGTAAAAATACCGAACAATCAGTCACAAAAGGTAGACCAAAACCCAATGTCTAAAGTTAGTCCAACCCCTCTCATTTCTTCAAACATCCCGGGAACTCAAACCACGCAATGTGTTTACAAATAATTAAAGCCGGTGCATACACCATGATTAACAATGGAAGTTCCCTACTTGAAACAAAAAACTTTTTATCGGACAATGGACTTAATGTTGTCACACCTAGAATAACACCCTGGCCCCGCCATTGCTCTTAGACCAAAAAGGACCGGATCAGAAAAATGAATAAATTTGACCAGATTTACAATGGATCCACTATCAAGGGTTCACCATAGGCAATATCAATGGATCCACTATATCTCACAAAGAAGCTAAGATGAATCTTGACAACCAAATTTGGTCAAAGAAGACAAACATGAATAAAAGGATCATTTTTTTTCTCGCTAACCAATAAAAAGATCGATTCGATTAAAAAGGAACAAATTTACAGGGGACCCACGGAAGCTACTAATAAATGTCAAAAGACATCGAGAAGCCTACATGAAAAATGAAATTTCTATCAACCTCTATGCTACCCCAATCCTTCTTTCAACATGAGCATTATATCAAATTTACGAACTATGAGGCGTATACATTAAACTGGTGATAACAGAACTCACCAAAGATAATTTACAACCATGTGCTTGATTGCATTCTTTCAACCCAAAAGATCTTTCTTTTGTTGTGGTATGCAATCATGACCTTCGCAAATCAACCGACGGATGATTAAAGAAATCAAATTTAACGAGATAGGGTGCTAAAAGTGAATAGATATTTGTCTATCTTTTTTGCCTAAACAACGCCACAAACACATGGTCACTAATATACTGGACCGGATCTACTTTCTTTAGATGCACAATTCTTGGTAGTCAAAGACGGTAGCGAAGGTCAAGGCGGTGTACCTTGAGCAATGCTATCTGTCTATTTAAAACCTCTCATACTAAATCCCGGCTTGATCCCTACACAAAACTGAAAATGGCAAAACCAAGAGCCTAAAACTTTTGTGTGGGACAACTTTTAAAAAATATGGAGCATGACAATATATGAGGGATTCATTGGACGCTATCAAAGCTAATGCTTTTTCCATCCCTTTTTAACAAATCAATTACTCGAGAACTTTATGGTAGCCTAAAGAGAGCCTTTCGATCATGGATGAAGTAGTTGAGATGAAGGACATCGATATATACCGACAGATTGATTTTTGCAACATGGTAGTGCAGCCACAGAGAACCAAAGAAGCGGCAGCCTAACTGAGTGCATATACAGATATAGCCGGTGCATTCCAAGGCATAAGCTTACGCTTAGTAATTTCTTTTACAGACTTAGCAAAAGCAGACCTTTACAAAAATAAAAGGCAAATCGCTTCGATTACTCCATAAATCATGGAATGACGATCATTTAGAAAGTACTAAGTCAACCTTTTTCCGGGTTTGACCTTAGTGACGACTGCAGCAGGAAGAACCTAAAATTTAAATTGAATGTTGCATACCTCGGCCGAGGATACGCTTGCGAAAAAAAGTGCAACATAATATTAAAGGGATTAAACTGGATGGACAAGATGCCAAAATGAATTAGGAGTCGTCTAACCTTTGCCTAGGCAATATCACAAACACATGGTGTGCTAGAGTATAAGCCAAATCAAGGCACATATTGTCACCACCAGTAGGTCCCGCCAAAAACAAATAAAAAGAGATCAACATAGAAATCAAAGCGAAGGAAAATACAGCAGCTTGAAAAAGCATTAATAAATTAAGGCTGCAGGAACGCAATCAAGAACATTACAGCCATAAATGTGTGTTCACGCCGATGGAGATGTTGACACGAAAGGCAGCTAGAAGGAGGAGCAACGGGCTTGGGAGAGAGGAACGGGGCGTGGGGAGGAGGATAAGGTCAGAGGGTTGCAAAATGCCTCCGCGTCGCCACGAGGAGCCGGCATGTTCAAGGCTGGCGCCGTTTCACGGTCAGACAGACGCTAGCCGGCGCTACCGTGGAAGCCGGGTCAGACGCGACCAAAGATGTGGCGGGCGCACCAGCCCGATCCAAAGGGGAACGCCCGGATCCGGTAGAATTTAGGCCATGGCCAGTGCTAGGTCGCCGACGCCGCTCGCCTCGCGGCGGTGACTCGGCTGGGCGGTAGGAGGAGAGCGAGGAGGTGGTCACGCAGCCAGGCTCGCCACCGCCGAGAGGCCTGTCAAGGTCGCCCGTCCGTCTGAGGGAGAGAGCCACCAAACCCATGACGAGAGAGCTAGGTTAGGCTGAAACCGCGGCTGAAATCCGTGCATGGAGGCCGACGAGGTGAGAGGCAGGAGAGGGAGGGCCGAGGAGGAGGAGGAGGAGGAAGAGGACCGGGGCGAGGGGGCGCCACCACGCCGGGCCATACTAGCCTCCCCGCCGCCGCCACGGAGGGAGAGCGCGAGAGGAGAGAGGGCGCAAATGGCAGTGGGGAGCGAGGTTTTTTTTTTCTTTCGAAGAGAAGCGCAAAGATATATTGGTAGGCTAAGGGGGTTTTTCAAAAATCTCGCAGGCGGCGTAAATCAGGAAAAACCGCCATTTAATGTCCTCTTCGCAAATAAGGATTTTCATAATTCAGTGGACCCGAACGCAAAAACTTGGCCTCGAAGTTATCTCGCTATCGAGGATCGGTGGAGCGGCGGATTTCGTAAAAGTGGAAGGACTTTTCAAAAACGCGAAAACAAGCCTCGAAATATCCTGGCGCTCTGGTCCGACGGGCCGCAAAGATTTTGACGACGTGGATAGCGTGAGGCGGGTTTTTCTCCACAACCAATTTACTTTCGATGGTAGGATCCAAGCGGGCCGCGGCATTTTGGGCGGCGTGGATAGCGTGAGGCGGGTTTTCTCCACAACCAATTTACTCTTTAAACTAGTGAATTCTTGCTTGGCGCCCATCTT
>JADLZK010009997.1:0-139173 GCA_015847255.1 Hyparrhenia diplandra
CGTGAACGCATAGTTGCGCCGCCTGTTGCTGCATACTCACTCCCCTCCTTATCTCGCCGGCGTGCTCCAGATCATAGAGCTACCAACAAAAACTCTTGCCTCTGTTTCGTTCATTGTTATAGTGCACACGTGAGGACAGCTAGGAGACTACGGCCTACAGATGTCCACGATCCGTCGTCGTCGTGCCCCTGCGCGAACTGCGATTACCGCAAAGGGCACGCACGCAGCTGTGTCATTGCCTCACACAATCACACACTCCCGTGCTGTGTTGCTAGGACGCCACGGGGATCCATGCGGCTTGTCCACGCCCGACCCCGAGGGATCCTTCCAAGAATCATCGGAGACGGAGAGAGATATCCTACCGAGCCAAAGAGGATTCGTCCGGCCAGTCGCACAGCGAGACGCCGGGCCAGGGCCAGGAGTACTTTTTGTGCTCTCGTATCAGTGCTAGATCGGACAGCAGCAGCAGCAGAACTAGTATACATCACGGCAGCAGCAGTAGAACTATCAGTAGTACTCCTACATCGCATCATCGCAGCAGCAGGAGAACTCATCATCCCAGCAGCAGCAGCAGCAGCAGCAGCAGTACTCCCTCCGTCCCACCGAGTTTGTCACGCGGATTCCGGCGCCATCTTATTCGATCTTCGTCTTATTCAAATTTTTTTTTGCACAAATATAATTTATTTTGTTACGACTTATTTTATCAATGAAAACACTTGAATATTGATTAATTTATTTTATGATTTGTATAAATATTTTGAATAAGACGGATGTCAAACATGCAAGGGTTCAAAAGTCAAAACTAATTTAACTCCACGGGACGGAGGGAGTACCTTTTATGCTCGGAAATGAAAATCGTCACATTGGTGTGAAAGACGACGGCGACCGGGATCAAGGCCTATCGGTATACTCCCTCCGTCCCATGGAGTTCGTCGTTTTTGACTTTTGAACTTCATGTTTGACTATCCGTCTTATTCAAAAATATTTATGCAAATCATAAAATAAATTAATCAATATTCAAGTATCTTCATTGATATAATAAGTCGTAACAAAATAAATTATATTTGTGTACAAAATTTAAATAAGACGAAGCATCGAATAAGATGGCATGGAATCAGGGTGACAAACTCCCGGTGGGGACGGAGGGAGTACTCCCTTCGTCCCTAAATAGATGTCATTCTCGCCCCGAGAAGTCAACATTTTCAATCACGCGGTAATTATATATTAAAATATATAAATATTTATGCTAAGTAATTAGTATCATCGGAAAGATATTTAAGTCTAGTTTTTTAATAAATTTATTTAAAAATATAAATGTTACACGTATTTTCTAGAAACCTAGTCAAAATTGAGAAAATTTGACCGGCACGCACCCCATAGCGACATCTAAAAGGAACAGAGGAAGTAGATCGCAGCAGCAGCGTAACTTTTTTAGATAATGGAAATTATATTCGGCTTCAGTCATCCGAGGATGCATGGGAGGCCAACAAAATTACAAGCGGAAAACAAGTGTTATAGGTAAGGCAGTCAAGTTAAAAACACCGGTGCACTTTTTTAAAAAATAAAACAACTAAAACTCGTCCACCAATGGAGACTCGAATCCGTAACCCGGCAACAACATAAGACCCCATAAGCGTGTGCGATGAGCCGCCACCTTGATGTCCAAGGGATCTTCCACCAGCGACGTCTCCAACGAGAAAATGCCATCCAAAGACGCCATCGCCGCCCACCCAAGCGGGTGTAGGTTTTCACCGTAGGAGATCCGCTTGAAAAGACGGCGCCTCGAGGAAAGTGGCGCCCTCAGCGTCACCGTCGCCGTAGTAGTGAGCGGCCAATGCCATGTCTCCGGGGCCACGCCGTTCGCCAACCGCCCGGCGGCGTGCACCATCGCCGAAATACTGATCACGGGGAAAACAAAAGCCGGCGCCCCCGCCATCCCTCGCCGTCCCTTTCCACGAGTCCTCCACCTTGGCCCGGTGCGAAGCCACCATGGCCCGACCAGGTTCTCCGTCTGGTCGAACCAAATGCTTCACCAACGCCGCCGCCCGAGAACGCCTCCATGGTCGACACGTGCTGCGATGCCCATCGCTGGGAGGTCGCCGGATCAGCCCGCCTTTCTCCGGCGCCCGGATATGGGCGTCGGCCGCGCGCCACCATGGGTCGGACCTTCGCTGCTCCGCCCAAAGCCCTCTGGCGCTCCACCGCCACCCCGCCGCGACGTCATCGCTTCCAAATCGCTCCGAAGACCCGCGTCGACACCTCCACCACCCACGACTTTGTAGTGGCGGCGGAGGCCACCTCACCACTCAAGCGGTCGCTCGGTGCGCCGCGACGCAGCCCGCGGCGCGGATCGAGCAGGCCGGCCCCGCTGACCCGGCCGCCGCCCGCCGTCGCCGCTGAGCCGGCCGATCGGCGGTGCCGGATCGGGGGGCGGATCCGTCGAGCGGCGCCGCCGGCCGCCGGCGAGCACGGAAGGCGGCCTCTGCAGCGCGCCGCCTCCGTCCGCGCCCGGGCCGAGACGCAGCCGAGGAGCAGCCCCGCCGCCACCATCCTTGAGAGAGCCGCCGGGCTTCCGGTGGCGCTCTCCGGCGGGCGGCAAGGCAGATGGGGAGGGGAGGGGGGAGCGGGCGGCGGCTAGGTTTTCCCCGAGCCGCGGACGCGAGGGCGACGCGAGGCTCAACCAGACGTTTGGCTCATGCTTAGTTCAGCAGCAGCAGAACTAGAAAGGCAGAACTAGGGAAAAGAAAGCGCTAAAGCGTGACTCATGCGGCCTCTATCAATACTAAATCATTCAGAATCTACTGTCGCATTGTCTCATTCAGCCTCTACTGTCGCATTGTTGCATACAACGAGACCACCGCTTGCGTGCTTTCCGTATTTTTCTTCTTCTAAATCAGCCACCAGGTAGCCAAATAAACAATGACTCATGCATGTGTATGTGCTACTGCACAACGCCATGCTTATATTGAGTCACACAAAAAAACACCATGCTTAAAGTCTTTTACCTTCAAACTAATTAATTCTTTTCATTATTGCATACTCCTACTTCCTCTGTTCCCGACTAGGAGGCGTGCTCACGTTTTTTTAGCAGACGTGCTGAACACTTGATACTTGTAGCAAGTTTGATACACGCATCCATATATAGCATTCCTCAATAGGAAGCATGGATAGAAACAAGGAGAGGACAAGGCATTAGACATGAGGAAGCTGGTACAGAGGAACATAGGGAGTAGGAGTAGCATTTTTCTCATAGTACTTTACTATTCAGACAATACGATATTTTTCTCATAGTTCTTTTTTTTTTTTTTTTTTTTTTTTTTGCGAAACATCATAGTTCTTTACTATTCAGACAATGCGATGAAATACCACTCCTATGCAAAAAATACTTCTTGCCCATTCAGTAAAGCAGGAGTAAGCAAAGGACATCCAACTCCTTTTTTCTTGAAAGTTACAAGTTGATGCAAGCTCTTGAGAGGCCGGATTTAGACACTGACAAAAAGAAGGCAAGATTGAGCTCTTGAGCACTGACAAAAAGAAGGCAAGATTGAGCTCTTGAGCACATTGGAAACTGGACTTAATATTTCACAGAAATGAAGTAGTACTCGTGGTGGTGTACATCACAAGACATAGACATCAAGTAAGCTTGAGCACAAGTAGCAGAACAAAGGAAAACAATTCGTTACAGATCGATCTGTATCCTATTCTTGCACTCAAGCTTCAAGTACAGTATAGCTCTGTTCTTCCTCCCGGCCTAGTAGCAAAACTGGCATCATCGAATGACCGCCGCCGGCCCTCCGGAGTGGTTCACACGTCGGTTCCCTGCCGGAGGATGGGAGCCCACTGTTGAACGGGACACTGAAGGCTATAGCCTCATCTCATCTGCAGTTGTAACAACATTTCCCTCTCTTGCAGATCGAGGCATGTCACTTTATTTTCTTGGCATTGCACGACATTCAGTAATTTTTGTATTTATTTATACTAATGTTTTCCTCTTTTGGATTGGATGATTGGACGTGGGGATCGAGCCAGGATCCGGTTTATCCAAAGCTATAAAACCAGCCCCAATCCCACGCGTCGTCCAACAATTAATTAGGAGCTAGTATTGCCTCCGGCGGCGGGGAGAAGATGGAAGAGGGAGGCTACGACCACGAACACGAAGAGGAGCAAGGGCAAAGCGTAGACAAGAAGAACGAACTGCCGAAACAACGCCAGGACCACGGGTATGTCCACTTTCAGGGTGACGAGGTAGAGCAGAATGACGCCGGTGACGAATGCCATCACGACGTTGTAGACGACGAAGATGACGGCCGCGTCGAGCGGGCCGCGGGCGGGGAATCCCTTAAGGAAGTGGAAGAGCGGATTGAGGATCTTGCGGCACCCGACGGCGGTGGCGACGCAAAGGGCCACCATGCCCACCTCCGGGACCCCGGCCGCCATGGCATTGCCGATGGCGACGCAAATGGCCACTGTGCCCGCCTCCGGGAGCTCGGCCGACATGGCTTTTCCGATGGCTTCGCAAAGGGCCACCATGACCGCCTCCGGGAGCTCGGCCGCCATGGTTTTGCCGCTGCTTGAAGGGAGGGGACAGCGCTCAGCTGTGATGTGAGCTGCTGCTTTCTGATGGCGCTGCCTCTGTTTTTTTTCTTTTCTTTAAGATTGCTGGAGAGCTAGTGGGCGAGTGCGAGTGCCGCATTTTATAAAGGAAGGTTCAGGAAATGTCGACCAGAAATAGAGACAAATCCGGTGACGTGATCAGAAAAAAGGAGCACCAAGGGCGTCCAGCAGCAATAGCCCCGGTGATGTGATCAGAGAAAGGAGCACCAAGGGCGTCATAGCCCCGGTGATGTGATCAGGGAAGGTGATGTGATCAGAGAAATGAGCACCAAGGTCGTCCAGCAGCAATAGCCCCGGTGATGTGATCAGAAAAGGAGCACCAAGGGCGTCCAGCAGCAATAGCCCCGGTGATGTGATCAGAGAAAGAGCAAGGTCGAGCAGCAATAGCCCCGGTGATGTGATCAGAAAAAGGGTCGTCCAGCAGCGATAGCCCATCTGGGTGATGTGATCAGAAAAAGGAGCAGCAAGGTCCAGCAGCGATAGCCGAGCATCTGGGTGATGTGATCAGAAAAAGGAGCAGCAAGGTCCAGCAGCGATAGCCGAGCATCTGCTTGCTGCAATAGCCGAGCATCTGCTTTCTGATGGTGCTGCCGTCGAAATGTCAGGGGACAGCGCTCAGCTTGTGATGTGAGCTGCTCGCTGCTTTCAGATTGCTGCTTTTGCTGATTGATGATTGGAGTACGGGCGAGTACGAGTGCTCTGGCCGGTGCAGCGAGCAGGTGCATTGGAACCGAAGCACCAAGGCCCAGGAAATGTCTTTAAACTAGACCCAATCTAGGATGAACTAAGGGGTTTTGTATTAAGAAGAAAATGAGACGCGTAAAGTCCGTCCCCGATGGGGATCGAACTCAGGAGCGGTTGCTTCCACACCTGGGAAGCTAACCATTTGGGCTATCGCCCAGTCCTCAGGCCCAGGAAATGTCGACCGGAAATAGAGATAAATCCAGGACGAGATCAAAAAAAATAAGCAACCAAGGTTCAGCCGTCGAAATGTCAGCCATAGCGGTAGCCGGCATGCCCATTCCCGTATCCGAGGGACCGCAGCCACCAGCAACAGGGCACGGGCAGGCAGGCTCACATCACAGCTGATGTCCAGCCGCGCCTGCTGGGCACCGGAGCCGGGCACGGGCAGGCAGGCTCACATCACATTGCCGCAGTTCACACTGGGCACCGGCGACTGCTGCTGTTAGTGTGCATACAACCATCTTTGACCCGTGCGTGGCGTCGCTCCGCACCCCGCGAGGAATCGAGGAGGGAACTTTTCGTTGGGGAAAAAAGGTGAGTCCGTACTCCGTGTGTGTTCAGGAGCGCGGCGTAGCAAAAAATTGCCAACAAAAGCAAAAGCTACGAGCCTGCGGCTCCGGCAACCAGCGCCAAAATGCTAAGCAAAAGGTCGCCGTAGCAAAAGCCTGCTGCTCCGGCAGCCAGCGCCCGAGCGGAGCCGAAGAACGCTCGGTTGCTTGCCGTCGTCCGGTTCTGGTCTAGGAGTAGGCCGTCGACATGGACTCCAAAGGATGGTGCGATGTACTCTGTATGTCAAGGATTTTCGTTTTCCATGCATGCGTCCATTTGTCACACCAGACCAGAGTGTTATATATGTCGATGTCTGTCGGGGAACGGTCTTCTTGAGAGTACTGCGCTACGGTCCGACAAATGAGAGAACCTGCCTATGAATGAAGCCCGGCCCAATCGTGCTAAGAAGCCCAATTCATTTGTCTCCGGTCCGCTCTGGGCCTAAGTAATAGTATTAGCCGGCAAGAGAGAGTCAAGTACTTAAGCAACCTCCTGGAGAGGATGGGCATGCCCATTGTAACCGAATTCAAATTCATTTTAATGTTCATGGTAGTTCGTCGTGTTTCCTTTTGCTTCTCCTACCTCTAGCTATTTTCCCCTTCCCCAATCCATCCGCTAACAACTGGTATCGTCGAGCCACCATTCCTCGGTTCCATCCACGATTATCTCCACCGATCGGCAAACGGCTCGGTTATCGGCCGATTTGAGTTCAATCCTTTGAATTCGAAGTCGCAATAAATCCATCCACCGCCCGATCCCCTTCGTCCAATCGGCACAAGGCTCGGTTCTAAGTCGATTTGGATTCAATTGCTTGAGTTCGAAGTCGCCATAATTCCATCCACCGCCCGATTGATCCGGTTGCGCCGACTCGAGTCATCGCCGCCACTCCATTGCCTCACCACCTTTGGACCCCGCCGCCGGCCCGAGCTCACGGCGTCATGGATCCCAACTTCCGGCTGTTCTGGATGAGCTCAACAAGCGCCGACAAGCACGACGCGGACTCCAGCGCCGTTTTGGCGTCGTTCGAGAAGACCTTCTCCGGCGTGCCGCGGCGGCCGACTTTCGAGTTGCGGACGGAGGGCGCGCCGCCATCTTCGTCCACCGACCCCGACATCGTCGCCCGCATCGCGCTCCCGGGAGGCCAACCGGATCGAAGCAGGGAGGCGGCCCATCGGCGCCGCGCCTCTTCAACTGGAGGCGCTCGCCATGAGGATACGGAGGAGGGCGAACGCCGCGCCGCCTCGCGTCACCGCGCTGGAGACCGACATCAAGCACGTCAGCTCCAAGCTTCCCATGGTCGAAGGCGCCGTCGACGACCTCAAGCTCCGCGTCCAGAAGGTGTCCAAGCTGTACGACCGCCAGGTGTTCGACTCATCGTCACACCAAGCGGGCATCTACACCTCACCGTTGTCGGGGACCGCGCGCCCATCTGCCGGATTCACCCTCGACAGGCCCATGGGGCACGGCGTTGTCATGACTACACGGGACGTTGGATCGGGTCCATGAATGGGCACCGGTCCAACCCCGGCCAATGGTACGTCCACTGCGCCGATGTATGGATCTATGTATACTACCGTTCATGGTCCGTCTAGTTCCAACCCCTTTCCGCCGCCACCACCGCCACCGCCATTTCCACCACCGCCACCACCGTTTCCACCACCACCACCGCCACCACCACCTCAACCTAATCCCCATGCCTTTTTCGGCCATCAACCACCACCAATCAACCAGCCTCTGTCTACTCGCCTGGGTCGTCTTCCTAAAGTTCAGTTTCCATCGTTTGAAGGCACCAATCCTAGACGTTGGCGTAAACGTAGTGAGAAGTATTTTAGGATGTATGGGACCGAGCGTGAGATGTGGATTTGTGTGGCCGAGATGCACTTTGAGGGTGCGGGTGCATGTTGGTTTCATCCATCGAAGTCTCGCATCAATCCATGTCGTGGGAACACTTCTGTGATCTGATCAGTGAACGCTTTGATCGTGATCAGCACGAACTCTTGCTTCGTAAGCTTTACCACATCAGGCAAACCTCTACAGTGATAGAATATGTTACTGAATTCACTGCTTTAGTCGATGAACTTACTTCTTATTCGGTGGCTGTGGATCCTATTTATTTCGTTACACGTTTCATTGATGGCCTTAAGTATGAGATTCGTGCTATTTTGCTAGTTCAACGCCCCAAAACACTCGATACTGCCGTTACTCTTGCATTGGTTCAGGAGGAGGCATTGGGAGACAAGCCGATGGCTCATGCTTCATACAACAAGCAATACTACAAAGCTCAACCAAACTATCCACCCAAGCAAGTACAAGTTGTTGCCAAGCCTGTTCCTCCTTCATCTGATACTGATTCCAAGATGTCAGCATTGAAGCAGTACAGGAGGACCATGGGACTCTGTTACAAGTGTGGGGCCAAGTGGAATCGTGAACACAAATGTGCACCTGAAATTTTGCATGTTGTCCAGGACCTTTGGGACTGTCATCAGGAAGATGAAGCAGAAGTGGTTCAGCCTGAAGAACACCCTCCAGAAGACTCTGTATGTTTGGCAATCTCTCAGACTGCAATTTCTGGTGCTCCTGCTCCAAGAACCATTCAGTTCATTGGTTCTATGCAAGGTTTGCCTATCACAATTCTTATTGATTCTGGCAGCACTTCTTCCTTTATCAGTGCTAGTATTGTTAAGCAGTTGAGCTCGAAATCTGTTATTAAGCAGTCTGGTACAGTCAGTATAGCTGGAGGTGGATTACTTTCTAGTCCTGGTCTTTTATCTCAGATTACATGGAACATTGATGTGCATTCCTTTACTGCTGACCTGAAGATTCTGCCCTTGGTCCATTTTGACATAATTTTGGGTATGGATTGGTTGGAGTCCTACAGTCCTATGCTTATTCACCGGAAACAGAAGTGGTTGAAATTCCATTATCATGATACTCCTATCATGCTGCAAGGCCTGTATTCTGGTGGCTGTGATTCCTTATTACTGCAAATCTGTTATGTCTCTGATGATACTACAGCTGTGGATTCATCTGTATCTGCATTACCACCAGATATTCAGTCCTTAGTGCATGAGTTTCAGCATTTGTTTGATCCTCCTGAAGGACTCCCTCCACATAGAGCTTGTAATCATACAATTCCACTAGTCCCTGAGGCCAGACCTGTGGCAGTCAGACCTTACAGATACCCCCCTAAGATGAAAGATGAACTGGAGAAACAAGTCTCTGAAATGCTCAAGCAAGGTCCCATTAAACCCAGTGCAAGTGCATTTTCATCCCCAGTGCTTCTAGTTCCCAAGAAAGATGGAGGTTATCGGTTTTGTGTTGATTATAGGCAGTTAAACTCTATAACCTTGAAGTCCAAATTCCTAGTTCCTATCTTTGACCAATTAATGGATGAATTGGCTCATGCAAAGTGGTTTTCTACACTGGATCTTAGAGCTGGATTTCATCAAATCTTGATGGCACCGGGTGAAGAGTTTAAGACTGCATTTCAGACACATTTAGGCCATTATGAATTGTAACACCCCAGGTGTTATTTACCAGTTAAGCTATGGATTTGGACAAGAATAAGTTTAGTTATGTTTGGTTACATTGTCGGTCGAAAAGACGCGAAAAGAATCAGAATCAGGAAGTTACCCCCTCGTCGGAAGCCCTAACTTTGAAACCCTAGTTTGTCCCCTTTTCTTTTATTCAAAATTTATCGGGATTTTGGGTATGGTTATTAAAGCAAAAGGTAGATATTTCAAAGTTGAACAAAGTTGGTATTTTGAGTTTTCAAAGTTTAGTTCAAAATTTTAAAGTAATTTTGAATTCCGACAAAACCCTTTTTACCCCCTTTTCCTTATTTCAAAATCTAGGCAAAATTTGACAAAACTTCCAAAAGCTGGTTTGTAGATCTTGTTGTGATGAACAAAAAGATATGTACAAAGTTTTTCAAGTTTCTACATAATTTTAAAAGTAATTTTGAATTCAAATTTCTTACTTTTTGACCCCTTCAAAAAGTCCAATTTCGAGGCCGAATTTGAAAATGTTACAATTATGAAATTTGTAGATCTTGAAATTTTGAGCAAACTTTGTTTTTGGAGAATTTTGAGTTTAGTTCAAATTTTTGGAGTAATTTTGAAACTAGGGTTTGAAATTCCGCAGCTTCTGATGTTTTGGAGGGAAAAACGGGGCTTGGCCCTATGGGCCGCCACCGCCGGCGCCAATCCTCGCGCCGCCCGTCCACCGCCGCCCCTCTCAAAATCCGACCAGTTGGAGAGCTTCCGACTCCTCCAGCCACCTCACCATCCCCTTTGTTCTCATACGCCGGCGGGGTCGCCGTTTTCTTCTTTTCTTTCCTTCCATGCCGCCGTAGTGGGCCTTCGCCGTCGGCCGTTTTGTCGTCGTTGTTCCACCAACCACTCCATTTCGTAGCCAGCCTCGCCTTGGATTTTGCGTCTGTGAGCCAGCCCGGTCGCGACCCTTTGCCTGCGGGATCGGTCTTGGCGCCGTCTTCCTCACAACCGGCAACGGCGCCGCCGCGGCGCCTTCGCGTGGTAAATCAACCCCGGTGAGCCTTTGGCGGGTTTTTCTTTAGCGTTTTAGTTCCGCCTTGATACGGGAATCATGGTCGGCCCGCTTGTTTGCCCGGCTAAAGCCTACGGCGTGCGGAACGCGTGTCCGAAAGCCGCCGCCCGCCATCGCCGCCGGTGACCTAGTTCGGCGTCCCCGTCCAAACCAACACGAGCATCGAGTTTCGGTGAGCTCCGCCCTGGTCGTCCTTTTCCTTTCCACTCTACCGCGATCTTGCTGGCGGAACGCCGGCCCGGCGTCGCGCCGCAGCGGCCACCGCCGGTGACCATGCGGTGGCCACGCCCACAGTGGCAAAGCCACGATATCGTAGAACTGTAGCAAGTAGGCGCCCCAAAAGGAATAGTGATAGGCGAATCAAATCATGGGTCAAAATAAAAATAATCCGGCCCATGGTGAGCGAGATTTGGGCCAATCGAGCGATACAGGCCGCGACAGTCTTTGGACTGGTCTCGGCCCATGTGCCTTTTTCCTTTATTCAATGTTTTATTCAATTTCCTTTATTATGAATATTAATGCGATTTTGCGATTTTCATATAAATTCAAATCTTGCTTCAAAAAATTCTGAAAATTTTTGTAGGGTCTTCTTATGAGTATGTTTACATATGAAAATTATGAAACTTGAGTTTTGAGTAGTTCTTGCATGTTTTAAAATTACAATCTTTAATTGAAAAAATGCATCTTCTATGATTTTTTAGAAAATAAAATATTTGTTCAAAATTCATAAAAATTTATTTGGTGCTGTTTTATGATGTGACCTACTTGTATAAAAAGTTTGGGGCCATTTTGAGATGTTTAATTTATTTTCTATTTTAAGCTCTATTATTTCATGTGGTTTATAAATTGTTTAGTGTCAAATAATTTAGGTTTTTGTGTGACTTTTGGGTTGTTTTGTGAAACTTGGATCATACCACAATCAAATGGTCCTTGAGAACTCCTTAGGCAATGGTGATGATATCTTTTAGGTAGTTCAACAAGTTGGTTTTGTTGGGTTGCAACTTTATCGTGAAGGAAAATTGTACTTAAGTGTTTATCATTTCATGCATCCATCAAGCATCATATTTATACTTCATCATGCTAAAGCATGCATCATCATCTACGTGTAGAGTATACGAGTGAGATGGTTCATGATGGTCGAGCTTGAAGAAGATCCATTCACCGATGATATCGATGTCAAGTATGATTTCGGGTGATCTCGTTAAGGAATCTAACTTTTCCACGCAACACAGGCAAGCCCCGGTTACATTAAACCCCCTTGATGTTTTAAAAGTTTTTATATCACTTATGTCTATGCTATGTTGCATTAAGTAATTAGGAGTTGAGTGATAACCTAATTCTTTTGCATTCCCATCCTTGTTTATTTCAATACCATCCTTGATAACCTTTGTTTCATTTTTGAAAATGGTTAGTGATGCTTAGCCCTCGCTTAATTAGTTAAGCTTTTTTCATCAAAATGTTTTGTTTGAGGAGATGGTACCGTTCGGGAAAAGAAAGAGTTGTAGTGATGAATTTGAGATCGGACGGGGACGAGGTTGAAAGCCGGTGGGATACCTAGTCGCGTGCTTTGTCCCGTGTTGGTCGTTTAAGGACCGGCCCCGTTATTTGGCCTGAAAGTGAAATCGGGACATTTTTTGAACGCATATTGCGCCTGAGACCTTTTGGTCAATGGCACGCCTCGACCGGGTAATCACCCCAGTCGGTCGACCCTAACTAGCCACATACTCCGTAGCCGGATCTCGGTGGAGCCAAATCGGGAATGACAACCACGCGACCGGAGTGGAGAGATGGCGGGAGTAGCGTGTACCCATCCTTTTGGTCAAACCTGTCATTAGGACGGGGTAGGGAGGTGGAGTCTTGTGCTCTCGGGTGGCGCAGCCCTCGTCCCGATTTTGGACAAATCGAAAAGAAGGTTGATATATGCAAGCTTAAGTGCTACATATGTCGTGTGGTTAGGGATCCCCAACCGGTATAATCGATTCATGAATCGCCGATTTGCTTCTCGGAGGAAGGAGACCCGATTCCCCGACCTTCATCGTAGGAATTGATGAAACATGGTTTTGAAGAAAGAAAGTTGGCTTATGAAAGAAATGTTTGCTCTAGTATAGGATCACCTAGATTCTATGATATACTAATATGAGTTAAAATATTGAAAATAAGGATTCACTCTTAGTAAGCTTTTACGCAAAAAGAGTTCTTGATTCTTGCTAAAGCCTTACCTTGACTCCTAAAAACCAGCATTCTGAGTCTTCTCCTCTTTTTCCTTGTCGGTTAAGTCTTGTTGAGTACTCCATTACTTCGGGGTTTGTTAACCCATTTGCAGTCTTGACTCGTCTTTGTTTAACCAAGATTATGTCGGTGGGCTCGACATGATCCGGTGTCTTCTAGTTCTATCTAGCTTCATAAATTAAGTTAAGTTCACTTAAATGTAACTTACTCACATTTTGTAAAATTAATGTTATTATTCTTCCGCACTTTCGATCTATATTTTTATAACAAATGTTGTAATGTTGTAGCTTCTCCTTTGTTGATCCCGGTATGAGTGGTGTAATCGGGGTTTCGATGACACCCGGCAGGCTTCTTAAGTTATTGGGTGCATACGCGCTGGCGCCGAGGTCTTTTGGGACAATGACAGTGCGGTGTGGGTCGATAATTAGAGGTTACGTCACATGAATTCAATGTGATGGCGTTTGGTCCGGCGGTGCACCGGAACCTTTAGGGGAGCAATGAACTGTACACTTGCCCCTGGGTTGAGAAATTTGTTATTGTATTTTTGATGACATATTGGTGTACGATCGGTCCTATGAGGAACATGTCCAACTTTTTGCATCGGTTTTTTTACGTGGTTACAACGGGATCATTGGCATTTGAAGCTTAGTAAGTGCAAGTTTGCCAAGGAGTCTATAACATACTTGGGTCATGTTATCGTTGCTCAAGGGGTTTTCACCGATCCTAAAAAGATCCAAGATGTCCAAGATTGGCCCTTGACCCTAAGAGGCAATCAAGGAGGTCGAGGGTTTTTGGGTTTTTATTTGGATACTATAGGAAGTTTGTTCAGCACTTTGGAGTAATAGCTAAACCATTAACCAAGCTACTCTACAAGGATGTGCCATTAATTTGGACTGATGAGCACACTGCTGCCTTTAACCAGTTAAAGCATGCATTGTCTTCTACACCATGCTTAGCACTGCCAGACTTCTCCTTACCATTTCATATTGAGACTGATGCATCAGCTGTGGGTATTGGAGCTGTCCGGTTACAAAACGGCCATCCTCTAGCTTATATTAGCAAAGCTCTTGGACCTAAAAATCAAGGATTATCAACTTATGAGAAAGAATATCTTGCAATTCTGGTTGCTGTGGACCATTGGAGACCTTATTTCCTTCAAGGCCAGTTGATCATTCACACAGAACAGAAAAGCTTGATTCACATTAATGAACAAAGACTCCATACACATTGGCAACAGAAAGTCTTTACAAAACTTCTTGGTCTCAATTATAAGATCATTTACAAGAAAGGAGTGGATAATGGGGCTGCTGATGCCTTGTCCAGAAAACCTGAGGCTGAATTGTTAATGGCTGTGTCTGTAATCACTCCTGACTGGTTATCTGAAATTGTGCAATCCTACAATTCTGATCCTGAAGCTGCTGTACTTCTGACTAAATTAGCAGCTGGTGATTCTTTCAGTCCTAACTTCACATTAGTGGATGGTATCATTAGATATAAGAACAAAATCTGGTTGGGCAATTCTGAAAGTATGCATTTGAAGGTGTTTAATGCACTTCACTCCAGTGCCTTGGGAGGGCATTCAGGTGCTCCTGCTACTCAATATAGAATCAAACAGTTGTTCTATTGGCCCAAGATGAAGCATGACATTCTGCAATGGGTCCAGAACTGTGCTATTTGTTAGCAAGCAAAACCTGATAGGGCCAGGTATCCAGGTCTCTTACAACCCCTACCAGTCCCTGACTCTTCTTGGTCCTGGTCATCACTATGGACTTTGTTGAAGGCCTTCCTCGATCGAGCTCTTTTAATGCTATTTTGGTTATCATTGATAAATTCTCCAAATGTCTTGCCATTTCTTAGCCTTGAAGCACCCTTTCAATGCCAGGTCAATGGCCAAGATTATTTCTTGATCATATCTACAAGTTGCATGGGTTCCCCAAGGCAATAGTTTCAGACAGGGATAAGATCTTTACCAGTCATTTCTGGAAATCTTTGTTCAAGTATGCTGGAGTTGAACTCAGACTAAGCACTGCTTACCATCCACGGTCTGATGGCCAGTCGAGAGCGCCCGAATCGGTGCTTAGAAACATATCTACGTTGTTTTTGTCGCACTTGTCCTTCTCAATGGAGCCGATGGTTGTCCTTCCTCGAGTTTTTGGTATAATACAACATTTCACTCAAAGCTCTTGGTCGAACCCCATTCAGTGTTATGTATGGCGAGAGAAGCTAGACATTTTGGCTTGTCCTTGGAATCCTCGACACCTCAAGTTGCGAGATATTGATGGCCGGTTGCGTGGAGAGAGCTTTGATGCATGATCTAGTTCTAAAGATTTGATCGAGCGCAACAACGCATGAAGAAACAGTCGACAAGTATCGTTCGAGAGAGAAATTTCAGGTCGATGATTGGGTGTTCCTCAAATTGCAGCCTTATGTGAATCTTCTCTCCACCGCCGCTCCAAACAACAAGCTTTCATTCAAGTTCTTTGGGCCTTATCGCATTATTGAGAAAATTGGTTCTCATTGCATACCGATTGGAGCTTCCACCATCATCTTCTATACATGATGTGTTCCCGTTTCTCGATTGGAAGGCCTCTCACGGTAATGAACCTGTTACTCCAGCTCCACCATCTTCACCGACCGAATTATGGGTTCCGGTTCGCCTCCTTGATCGCCGTTTTTCGAGGGTACTCACTGCGTGGAGCAAGTGCTTGTGGAGTGGTCTCATATGCCGGCAACTCTTGCCACATGGGAGAATGGCCGACTTCGTCGCTGCGGCGGCGGCGTGATTTCCTCACTTTCCGCAAGCATGGGGGGCATGCCGGCACTCAAGGGAGGGGCGAATGTCGGGAAACGGTAGAACCCTTCCGCCGGAGAGTACATTCAAATGAAACCACCGCTACGCTCCGATCTTGCCAAACGACAAGAGGACACACCCGGCCTCGGAATGAAGCCCGGCCCAATCATGCTAAGAAGCCCAATTCATTTGTCTCCGGTCCGGCGGGCCTAAGTAATAGTATTAGCGGGCAAGAGAGAGTCAAGTACTTAAAGCAACCTCAGGGAGAGAGGATGGGCATGCCCATTGTAACCGAATTCAAATTCATTTTAATGTTCATGGTAGTTCGTCGTATTTCCTTTTGCTTCTCCTACCTCTAGCTATTTTCCCCCTTCCCCAATCCATCTGCTAACATGTCCATCACCCTCCATAAAAATAAGCGAAATCAGAGAATGGCTCAAAAGGCTATGTCCATCACATAGAATCCGCAGAGAATTGTGGAACTTTGTGGCAACCATTGTGGTGTGTGTTGAATGGCCTTTTATAGGCCGTAACTTCGATGTGTCGCACGACGACGCGGCGGCGGCCGTGCTGACGTCGATTGTCAATTTTGGGGATCTCATAGTCAACGGGCGGCAGCGGCGCTTCGGCGCCGCTTCGAGTCCTGGCTTGCCACGTGTGCGCTCACGCCGGCGGCTTCATTCTCGTCATCATTTACCGCAGCGAAGCGAGCACCATACGTATCGGACCAGGACGGCGCGTTCGTTGTCCGTACTTTCGAGGGGGCGCTTTTGAGCGTATGTCACTTGCTTCTCGTCTAGCGCTGTCACAATATTAGGTGCACCCGTGACATGCAAAAGCTAAATTCACCGTGAGCAAAGCACATATGGCTCCGGCAAACCGCCATGCGACCAAGCGGAGATCGAAGAACGCTCTCGGTCGCTTTCAAGTGCCCGTGAGCATTTGTGTTGCTTCCTTCTACGTTTTCCTCCGTGGTGCGGGGAGGGATGCAGCGCTTTTCTCACGGTGCGGCGCGCGCGATGAGGGCGGCAAGGAGTCAAGGGAGACGGACGGTTTCCAAAATCCATACGGCTTCCTTCTTCACTACGAGTGATGATAACTTTTTGGGGTCACCAATGCGGAGAACATACGATTACGAGCTGTTTTGGTGAAGTGGTGATATATAGTTTACCCCCGGTCCTCACCAAATCGTCGGTGGACCGTTATTATTATTATTATTTTTTGTTCGAGTGGGCGAGATCGGCGGGGCACATGGCCCGAGTTTGGAAGGAGAGGAGGATAATATCCGGGAGTTGGCGTGCGGGGTCAATTGTGGTTTATCCTGTGGGAGAAGCCGTCGCCGCCTCACACAAAAAGCTAGGGTTAGAGGAGAGGAGGATCTGGTATGGATTAGGAAGGATCTCTAGGAGAAAAAGTGCTTCGAGCCTGGAGATTGTGTTAGGTTGGGCGCTGGGATGTTTGGGAGAAGGAACCATCAAACTTGACTTCACGGAATCAATCTGGGGCGAAGGTAGAAGAAGAAGCTTCAATGAATACACTTGAAGGGATCTATGGCGAGCAGAGGGCGTGGCGGAGGAATCGGGGAGGGAGCCGTGGGAGGAGTGGGATTGGGGAGGGGGGCGGGTGGAATCGGTTTCCTCCCCACCCATTCCACTAGAATCAAGGGGCCCCGTAGTTTTTCTTTTTTTTTATGGCACCGCCCACCCCTCCATATGGTTTCTACCGGGGGCCTCAGGGGAATCCACCGCAAACCACCCGTCGCCATATTTTGGACGCCGGTTCTAGGGTGGAAGGCCCGGGGAGGTGGACGTTTTGGTCTTTGGAAGGGGAAGAAACCGTGATGGGGAGACAAAGCGGCAACAACTTAGCGCAGATCGAGGCCGGTGCAAGAGCAAAGGAAAAGGAGACAATGATCGGACATCCGAGTCTACCTGAGAATGTCTCAATGGAGATTGAGGGAAGAGGTTGTTTCATCTCAAAAAGGTAAAAGCTAATGTGGTCCGTTTCAACCGTGGAGAGATAGGTCATTATAGCAGCGCTGCGGTAGATCCAAGTGTTGTTTCATATGTAGATCCGAGCAACATGTGGTAGAAAAGCGTCCGAGTGGAAAACAAACTCACATGTAGCTTAGTACTATGGAAGTGCAGCTCCTGGGTTAGGTTTTTACCATATTGATGTTGAGCCAAGGGAGGGAAGATTTAGTCATTGGATAGGCTTGGACAATTTTGGCATAATCACAATTGAACAGGGAGATATACTGGATGAGGGCAGTCTTATTAAGCACCTGAAGAGATTGTTTGATAGCAAGTGGGATGGAAGTTGAGGGTGAGGATGAGTATACATTTGTTGCAGATTTCCACCTCGGAAGAGAGTTGAGAATATAGTCATTGGAAAAGCATCTCTATTTTGCTTAGAGGGAACAAATGTGGTCCTATCTTTAAAACCATGGACTGGGGATGTTGATCCAGTGAGCAAGTTAGAGGAAGTCTAGGTCCAAATCAGAGGTATACCACCTAGATGGGCTGATTGGTGGGCTATCAGAGAAGTGACTTCAAGTTTAGGCTTGCTCCTAGAAGTGGACTGGACTGAGCTATTTACTAGCTTCTTTTCAATGGCAAGAGTTAGAGTCAAGTGTAAAAATCCCTCCAAAATACCCAATGAGAGAGTGTATGAATTTGGTGGAGCCTGTTTCTTGATCAACTTCATTGTAGAAGGGTTGAAAGCAGATGAAGAGATAGTAGACCCGGAGGAAGATGGGAAAGAAAATGAAGAAGAAGATAAGAAGAAAAGAGATAAAGATGACAAGGAGTATGATCCTGAAGAAGATGATCTACTTGAAGAAGATGATGAAGAGAAAAGGGGAGTGGCAAGGATCAAACAATTTGGAAAAGGAGACAAAGGTAACACTAGTGGAGGCAAATCTGCTAGTAAGAGTATGACTCGAAAGAAGTGGGGAGCTCAGCTAAGAACTCTGTGAGGAATGTGTGCGCTAAAAGAGCTACGGATTTCTCGGTGGTCCAAGATGACTTCAATCATGACCAAACCCAATGTGCTAGGCTACTATATAACATGGAGTTGGAAGGGTCCGAGTTTGGTGATCTGAGAGATAGGTCTAAATGAAAACCCTAAAGATGAAGAAACCATGGAATTACCTTCTAAATGGGTTGAGTAAGTGATATCCGATCAAGATTCTTGTCTACTAATGGGGTTGCATAAACAGGGGGAGGGGGGCACGGTAGAAGAAGAGACAATCTCATCTCAACCCATCGAGGAAGATTTGCAAAAGGTGGTGGACAAGAACAAAGAGAAAAGGAAAATACGAAGTGGGGGCCTATCCCTATTCAAAGAAAGAGTAAAAGGTTTCTAGATGATGGCAGACCAGTCTTGGAGAAAGCCCAAGAAGTGAAAAAAAAAACAGAACTTAGAACAACCTCAAGGTAAAAAATCTAATTCGATTTGCGTCATTTTACGCTATTTCTTTATTTAATATTGCTTTTTGATGTCGGTATAGTGTCAGGATGGACATCCTCTTAGTGACTCTCTTCTAGATAGTATGCTAGAGTTGGAGGCCCAAAGAACTGAAAATTTTAGGAAACTAGAGCAAGCAAAACGAGAATGTGGTGGCTACCTCAAATTCGTGGTTGCAAATATCAATGATAAGGAGAGATAGATGAATATAGAGGTAGAAGGTTCAAGGATGCGAGATATGTGAGAGTGGACACTCGACATATCATCAATGAATAAAGAGGAGGATAATGAGAATAGGATAGAAGAAGTAGACATAGGTCATTTGTTGAACGAATTACACAGTAGGGGTAGATAGAAGAAAGAAAAAGATCAAATGAAAGGTCTCTTTTGGAATATTAGAGGTTTGGGCCAAGATGGGAGGATTTTAGCTCTATCTAGTAGAATTAGAGATAATCATTTAGATTTTGTAGGTGTTGTTGAAACTAAGAAAGGAGAATATTCTAGTGGTATGCTTAGGTCTTTAATTGGAAGTGCCAAATTTACTTGGTGTTCTCTTAGAGCTAGGGGTTCAGGCTGGTGGTATTCTAGTTGGTGCTAATGAAAACCTTTTACTCTAACACCGGGTGACCTTTTAGAGTATTACGCTAGTGTCATGTTGACAAATAAATCTATAGGTTTTTCTTTCAAAGTAGTTCTTGTGTATGGTTCTGCATATGAAGAAGGAAAACAAACCTTTTTAGATGAATTGCACAAGATTATGGGTTCCTAGAAAGGACCTACAATCATTGGTGGAGATTTTAATTTGGTTAGATCAATGACTGATAAAAGTAATGGATTAGTTAACTTTAAATGGATGGATTTGTTTAATGATTGGGTGAATAGTTGGGGTCTTATTGAGCTAGAACTTAGGAATAGAAAATATACTTGGACTAACAATTAGGATAGACCAATCATGGCAAGGATAGATAGGGTTTTTATCTCCACTGAATTGGAAAATGCTTTTTCCTTTAGCTAGGATTAGGGCTCTAGATAGAATTCCCAGTGATCACAACCCTTTATTAGTTGATCTAGGGGACAATAACTTCTTTGGTAAGAAAAGGTTTCGCTTTGAAAAATGGTGGCCCGGGGAAGAAAGTTTTTACAAGGTAGTGGAAAAAGCCTGGTCCATCCCTTGCAGTGAAACTAAGAGTATTGACATTTGGCAGTTTAGAGTCAGAACTTTTAGAAGATTAGCTAGGGGGTGGGCTGCCAATCAGGTTGCTTTGCTTAATAAAACCAAAAATAGTCTCTCTCGGGAGTATAATGTCTTAGACAAAGCCCTAGAGATAAGGGATCTAGATGAAAATGAGTGGTTGAGATATAAAGTTTTCGAGGAAGAGTTAGACAAAATTTATAGAATTGAAGAGATTAAAATTAGGCAAAGGTCTAGAGAGCGAGGGGATATTAAGGAAGGGGATAGGAATTCAGCCTATTTCCATGCAAGTAGCTAACTATAGAAGTAGAAAGAAAAGGATAGATTACTTAGAAAGCTCGAGATGGTCATGTGACTGACCAAAAAGGTATGATGGACTTAGCAGTTGATTTTTATAAAAATTGTTTGCTAAAGAAAGTAGTAAGAATATTAGGTTAAGTGATGATTTCTGGGATAAGTCACGAGATAGTAAATGATTTAGAGAATGAATTTTTGGTGGCTCCTTTCTCGAGAAAGAAATCAAAGAAGGCGTGTTCATTTGTTATTCGAAGGGGCCCCTGAGCCCGGATGGGTTACCTTTTATGTTTTATCGAAATTTTGGGAGCTTATCAAAAAAGATATTCTAGCAATGTTTGATGATTTCTTTAAGGGTGAGCTGGATATTCAAAGATTAAATTTTGCTCTTATCACTTTAATTCCTAAAGTTGATAGTGCTTGTAATATCAAGCAGTTTTAGGCCCATTAGTTTATTGAATTGCAGTTTCAAAATGTTCTCTAAGTTATTGACTAATAGATTGGGACAAGTTGCTCGAGAGGTTAGTGGACACTAACCAAAGTGCGTTTATCAAAGGAAGATATATATTAGAGAGTGTGGTTGTGGCTCATGAGATTGTTCATACTTTGAATAAAACAGGGGAGAAGGGGATAATTCTAAAACTAGAATACAAAAAAGGCGTATGATAGAGTAAGTTGGGAGTTTTTGTTTGAGGTTTTAAGAACTAGAGGCATTTACGGAAAATGGATCTCATGGATTAAAAACTTAGTGATAGGAGGATCTTTAGGGGTCATAGTGAATGGGGAGGAAAGTGCTTTTTTCAAACGGAAAGGGCCTCGAGACAAGGTGATCCTTTGTCACCCTTGCTTTTCAATATTTTTGGTGATGCATTTACTAGAATGCTAGATAGAACGACTAATCAGGGTCTAGTTAAAGGTGTTTTGACTAGTTTCAAACCCTAAGGGATTTTATCCCTTCAAGATGCTGATGACACGATTCTCTTTAGCAATGCTGATGTGGACCACCTAAATAACCTCAAACAAACCATTATGTGGTATGAAATGATTACGGCATGAGAGTAAATTTCCATAAGAGTGAGATTATTACAATGAACCTAGAGGAGGAGGAAGCTGAGTTAGCTGTTAAAGTCTTCAATTGTCCTAGAGGCTCCTTTCCAACGAAATACTTAGGAATTCCTTTACACTATGAGAAACTCACAAGGGAGGATTTACAACCGAGTGGTAGATAAGCTACTTAGTTGAATATTTGGGTGGAGGGGGAAATTGTTGGCTTTAGCTGCTAGAGCTACCCTCATTAAAGCTTGCCTGGCAAGTATTCCAGTTTACCTTTTATCCTTTATTAAGTTTCCAAAATAGGCTATCAAGGTGCTAAATACCCAGATGGGGAACTGTTTGTGGAATGATTTAGAGGATGCACATAGTTACCATCTAGCTAACGGGAGTTAGTGTCTACAAAAAAGGAGGATGGAGGCATGGGTTTAACAAACCTAAGGGATCTCAATATTTGCCTCCTGTCCTCATGGCTCAAAAAGATATAATGCAGATAGAGAGAAAGCGTGGATCGAACTAGTGGACTTTAAATATAAAACAAAAACCCAACATTTTGCACACCAAAGTTCTTGGTGCTTCTTCTTTTTTTAAAGGCTTTATGTGGGCTACTAAGGCTGCTAGACTATGTTATAAGTGGAAAGTTGGAAATGGTAGGAAGATAAAGTTACGGGAAGATAAGCGGGTTAGGAGATTCTAGTTTGGCAATACAATCTTTGGAAATTTGTATAGATCAGTAAATGAGATAGGTAAGACTATAGCTGAAATTTGGGATGGCAATGATCTTAGATGTACCTTCACTAGAATGGGTGATGAGGAGATGATGCATCTATGGGAGGACGTGTACCAACTAGGCGGCACTATTACCCTTTTCGATGAGGAAGATGAGATGATTTGGCGGTTTACTTCTAAGGAGTCTATTACGTACAATCCTGTACAAAATTGTCAATTTTAGAGGGTGCACTCTGTGTTAGTACCTGCTCTATGGGATATTAAGGTTCCACCCAGGGTGCATTATTTTACGTGGGTTAAGTAAAAATAAGAGTTTAACTAGAGATAACCTTAGCAAAAGGCAAAAAGTGAAAGATTTGACCACCTTTTCTACTACGAATTAGAAACTGTTCAACACTTATATTTTTGACTGTGGTAGTAGCTGAAATATGTGGGGAACTCTATCAAGGATTTTGAATGTTCAATTAGGCTTTACTCTTGATTCAATTGGTAGATTTTGGCTTAGTAATAAGAGAAATTGTGTGACTAATATAGTTACTTTGGGTGACTTTTGGTGCTTGTGGAAACTTAGAAATTGTTTGTGCTTTCAGAAATACCAGTGGGAGAGTATGGCTATACTCTACGCGCAAAATGGCAAATACTATCCAAAAAGCGGTCGGTGATGCGCGAGGGAGGAAGAAAGGAAGATCTTCTTGGAAAAAGCAAAGATGTTGAAACAAGAAGCTATTCAAGTGTTGTGGGCGGCTTAAAGAATGTTGGGAGTGAAAGTGAAGCTTGCAAGTCCGGAAGATGGAATGAGGCGGCGAAACAAAAGCGTTGTCTTTGGAAAATCAAGACCGATGAACTGTGATGAAATGGTGCCGGACCGGGGAACAAAAATGGCGGGAGCATGGTTTGCTGCGGGTTTGGCCTTGTTTCGTTTTTCGGTAATGTTGGCTCTATGCCGGTGTGCGTAATAAATCAAAACCTTTTACGTAATTTGAACCGGTAGATTTGGGTATGGTTAAGTAGGCCACAAGCATAGATATGCTTGTTAGGCGTGGTTTGGAGGCGGTAATGTTGCGAGATGGTTTTTCCATGCTACCTGAGCTGTAAGACTGAATTACGGTCTATTGATCACGGTTAATAGACGGGGGAAACCTTTTACAAAAAAAAAGATATCAGATCATATCGATCTCGAAGCCGAAGATACGAAAAGCGATGGTGAGCTTGATCTGTGGCAGTTCCCCGAGCCATCCCGAGCCGGCTGGCGATAGGGCGGCGGCGGCCGGCTCGGCTCGGGGGTGGCGAGCCTGGCGCTTCGATGACGAACACCTAACGTGGCGCGGGAGGTGGGCGATGAGGACCAGCGGCGGCGGGACGACGGGCACAAAGAGGGCGGCGGCGCTGGCGTGCGGTGGCAACCCTCTCCACGGCCGAGCCATGTCCAAGGTGCGGGCGGCCAGGTGCGGCCGGCGGCGACGAGAGAAGACGAACCGGATGGTTAGGCGAGGGAAGGCATTGTCGATTAGCAATGCACGAGGGTAGTATAGTGAGCAGAGCACTAGGTACATGGACATGGTGGCGTGAGAGAGAGTGGTGTTAACTAGGATCGATGAGGTAGGTAACCCGGTGAGTGGTCTAGTGTTTGTGAATGGGGTATAGCATTTCCTATTAGACGAAACTACTAGATGCAAAAGAGAAGCACCGCGGCAATAGGGATCGAGGACGGTGAGGGGGCGTCATACCAGATCCCGTTGGAGGTGTAGGAGGAGCGAGAGGAGGCGGATCCGGTGGCCATCGGGAAGAAAGGGTCGGTGTAGTGATGACGTGATGCGTGGCGATGAACGGCGGTGGTACTTCCGTCGCTCTCGGCCGCGATACTACCACCATGTGGGGGGTGAATCTCGAAAGCAAAGGGAGGAGGACAATATCGGGACTCTAGAGAAGTAGAGAAGACCCGAGTACCCAATACAAATTTACGGAGAGGGAATCGAAGGAGCGCGGTTCTATAAATAGAGGCTAGTTTCCCATTGTAAAAGCAACAAAAAGAAATAAAGATTTTCCCCTTTTTCCCTACTTTCTCTTGTGCTATGTGTAAAAGCATACTTTCTCTTGTATTACCAATGCCAGTCCATTGAACACCATATTTCTTCGTCTATTTATAAACTTTGTATGCCTTTTCTTATCCATTTCAATGAAATTGATGGAAAAAAAAAAGACCATTCTACTCAAATGTCATTTTAGGCCAAACCAATCTTCCTACTTAACCACTTATCCAAACTCGTCCAATCCGGTGAATTGATAGTAAAAAACAGTCAATTCTACTCAAATGAATTGAAGCCCACGGTAAGTAGGCCTTGAGAAAACTAGTGAATGAGAATCACGTAGGCAGGGGAGACATGCCAACAAGTATATTTGTGGAGAATTATAACACAATGGAACCCTAAAGATCCAATAAACATCATGCAAGAAATGAACTTTAGCAGCAGCGACAGCAAACGGCTACGGTAATAAGTAACACAAACACAAACAACTGTATTACCTAAGAAACCCCATATATGTATAGTGGCGACGTGATTTCTAGGGTGCGGGCTGGTGGGCGAAAAAGAGGTTCTGATGCCGGTCCATTTCACTATACCGCAATTTTGAGGTTTGTAGAGTCCCGGGCGAGAAGAGGTTCGGATACTGGTGCATTTGAGCGGGCCAATTTGATTTCCTGCAGGACTCCTTCCTTTGGAATGATACGATAATTTCGGCGTGGGAAGAATAAAGATCGGTTGCGGTTGCTGGGATGAACAAAGAAAGTTATAAAGTTTTCTAAAAAATCAAAGCTAGAGTTTTGGAGAAAAAAATATTAGAAGATAAGAGGTGCAGCTAAGAACGGATCATGTAAAAGAACGGAAAAAGAAAATAGAGAACTCACCGACACGTAAGATTTATATTTCTATGAAGACATACATATAGCGTAAGATCCATGACAAGATCCATAACAGTGCAAGATCCGTCCACAAGACAGATCCATTCACCCTCAAGACTGATCCAAGATGGTATCTAATCAAGGAGGCTCTTAAACCTTAAACTGCGAGTTAGGACTAAGTGCTCTGCCCTCCCCATGATGTTGGGTGAAGGCGTGCGCATGATAAGGGTGTGGTCGTTGCTCGTCAGTACACGGTGAGCGACGATTCCATCAAATCAAAAACAATGACCGCTGGGATGGATGACGGCGCCGACCTCCTACTATAATATGTTTCTACTATTGTATTATTATATATTGTGAAATTTCAATGTGTTTGAAAATAACTACAACCCTCCATTTGATAGATCATATGGCTATAAAACAAGAAGAAAGTGGAGAGGAACTTAAGTTGTGGGCCGGAACCAAAAATATATTAGCAAAGAATTATTTCCAAACTAAATTCAAAGGGCAGAATAGTAATGCTTCTACTATATCTGTCGTTGGCACCTAGCTCTCAATTATCTTCACCCTCTCCAATTTAATCCAAATCCACATATCTAAATCCAACGGACATGCTCGACCCTATTTCCGCCATGGAGATCGACGAGCTCGACCCTATTTCCACCATGCCAGCGGGGACAGAGCTTGAGAGCACATGCCCACGTCACACTGGTCGACAGCTAACCGGAGCTCATGGACAAGGCTAGCGCGTGGTGGTGGGGTGGGTGAGCGATTGGGGTGGCGGACAGCACGCCGCCACGTAGCTCGCCATCGCCGTTGCGGCGGCCGTGGCCTGGTCGTCCGTCACCAGCGGCGTGGCTGAGGGCTCGCCGTACCGGGTGGTGCACAGCTACAGGAACCCGCCGTGGTCTGTCAAAGGCGGCGGTCTACCATTTTTCGGTGCAGACGGATGGGATCTCCTCTGCACTGGGTACAGACGGATGGGTACCATTTTTCGGTCTGATGCAGGGCTGCACAGATGCGGATGCTATTGATCAGAACCGAAGAACATGCTCACAAGTCACAACGGAGTACGTACGTTGTTCTTTGCCCGCGGCCAGTCGAGCATATGCTGGAGCGGACACCCCGTGCTCACACCCGCACCTCTCCGTGGACGCGCGTACCGAATCGGCCGCGCCATTGCCGGCAACGCTGCGTGAGCGAGGAGCAAACAGCAGAGCAGAGCCGAACTCTGTTTTGCTTCTCTGTTCGTTCGTTGCTAGCTTGATTGATGGCTTCGCCTGTTGTAATGTTGTTCATGCTGATTGGGTGGCGCACTGGCGCCGTGCCCCCGCGGCCCAGGCCACGATGGGCTCTCGTGGACTCGTGCTCGCGTTCTGAAACAACTCCTATCTACTCAGCCCGCCATCGCGCAGGGCCGCAGACCGCAGATCACCATCTTCGTTGGCTGCCCGTAATCAGCAGACCTAAACTACCTCGCCCATACGTGCCCTTGCTAGATCAGAGTTCGTTACCCTGCAACTTGTCCACCGGTTCGACTTTGTCGTGCTCGCATTTCCATGAATTTATTTTTAGATTTTTTCAGCGTTACGCTTTATGTAGTAGCGGCGTTCTATCGACAACAAGGCGTTAATGGTGACCGAGAATCTACGAATCTGTCGGACTAGTTATTCGGAGGTGCTCATATAGATAGAGTTTTGCGTCACGGGGGTTCATGGTTCGAGAATGCGTGGATCTGCCGGCCTAGTCCGCTGGAGGTGCTCATATAGCTAGAGTTTGGGCACGTGGGTTCATAGGAGTGAGGGTATGTAAATGTTATGCGTGTGCGTTGTACTGTGTACTTAAAACAAATTGTGCCAGTGCTGCCAGAAGCCCATAACCATCATTTCTAAGAAGGTCTTCGACACCTGGCTAAGAGCCTAAGACTCTAGCTAGGGTTCCTCAATGCAAATCTCCTGTAATTGGTAGGCTCCTTTGGTCTGGCTTGGGTAACGCTTCCTCCCATGGTTTTCACTAACCCTACCTTTGTGCTTATCCCGAGCCTGGCTCATACTCACTGTCACGCTGTAGTCTATAGAGACTAAACTATCGAGGAAAACGGGCTCTTTAGACCAATCCCTTCAGGAATTCATTCCATCAAATGGTAGGATGCCTTATTTTTTTTTTTAAGGCAATTTCAGCATCGGTACTTTCACTTTTTAGCAAATAAATAAAAGGTACTAGAGAGAGGAAAAGGGCGTTTCATCTTGATAAAACTATCTATCTAGACATCGTTTTGAACACAAATACTCTTTTGATTATTGTACTATTACAAAACAACAAAATGGAACAACACATTGAATGCCAATATAAATAATTTTAGGATGGACATATGCACTTTCGCATTGGTGTCACTTAAGTGAAGCTTCGTTTTCTTTTCACTTCCCTAGTGATATCTGCAATGTAGATAAAAGGCAAAAAACAAAATGCAGTAACTAAACTAATAAGATCTGATGGACCCGTTCAAGAAAAACTAATGTTATCGTTCTGTTAAAGATGTTGATACAACAAACTGAAGATTTTTCTCTGCTTCCTTTTACTTTTCTATCTGTCTCTTTGGTTGTCATGTACTTCTATCTCTCTCATCTTTGATGTGCTGCAAGACTAAATGCTCAATGGTAGAGGCTCATAACAGACATTCTTTTGGAGTATGATAATGCTATAATATAGCTGCCGGAGTATGATCGAACTTGGTGGTCGGTGTGCTTTTTTCTGAAACCCCCAAGATATCTCCGATCTCTTCAATAACTCTCGGTTAGCGCCTTTCCACCTCAAATGCTCACTTCACTCTGCTCCTTTTCTCGCCTCCCCCGTTCGCTGCCGTTCCTTACTCAGTGGTGCTTTCTATCTCTCGTGTTTTTCTTGCCTTTTCTAAGTTTTTCCTGTTATATGTAATTGTCCCTGCAACAGAGACAGGTGACAAATGGCACAAACACACAAATATATAATGCCTGGATGGAGAGACAGAGACATGTATCGTGGGGACGTGCATGCATACAAGAGCAACCTTGCTCGTTAGTGCATGATTGGCTTGATATTGGCTCAATGAGAAAGGAAACTTACAGGATTCCGTCAAAAAGCACCACGCCCACGCAGCTCCTCCTCGGCTCGACGGCTCCACCACACTAGAAAAAAAACGCCTGAGCCCTCCCGGTGACGCGGTGATACGGTGATAATCATGTTTCTGATAGTGATAGATGTTCCCATTTTCTCTTCTCCCAAAGATGCTGGCCTTTAAGCATTGGTCAAGTTAAACAAACAGGTCAGTTAATGGCCGATGCATTTTGCTTGTGCTGCATCCTCTTCTTTGGATGCTGCGTACAATCTTGGTACAAGCAGATGCTGCGTACAACTGTACAATCTAGGGTTGCCCTACAATCTATCATCTCAGTTGAGCACGCAAGCTCCAGTGCTACTGGCCATCACCGACTAAAACGATCAATTGCTGAATGCTAGGGCGAAAGATCAAACATGAGGTATAGTTCTCAAAAGCACACAAAAATCCCTCCCTATAGAAAGGAAGATAATCATCCTGATGTACCAAGATGTCGGTGTGCCTTTTCTGAACCCTCAAGATGTCTCTTAGAAAACTCTTCGGTTTAGCGCCTTTCCACCTCAAATCCTCACTTCGCTCTGCTCCTTTTCTCGACTACCGCCTTCGCTGCCGCTCCTTAGTATGTAGTGCTGTTTATCTCCCGCATTTTTTTTTTTCTTACTTTTCTGAGCTTTCTTGTAAATCTGTTATATGTAATTGTCCGGTTGTCCCTGTACTGTAACAGCGACAAGTGACAGATGGCACTAACACACAAATATACACTTCAAAGATCTTGGTGCCTGCAGGGAGAGACAGTGACATGTATGTGATTGCATGATTGGCTTGAATACTCCCTCCAAAAATAAAACGGCGTTTTGGGTTTTCGTCGTTATGAAGTTTGACTCGATTTTTAGAAAATACGTAGAAGATTTAAATCTTCAAATAAATTTGTTAAAAAACTAGACCAAAAGATCTTTCCAATGATACTAATTATGTAATATAAATATTAATCCTATTTTAATATATAATTGCCGGCAGATGTTTTAGGGGAAAACGTCGTTTATTTTTGGGACGGAGGGAGTACTGAGAACGAACCTTACATGAATCCATCAAAAAGTAGCAGCTTTAGCACAACGGCTCATGTGCAGTACATGATTAAGTGATTTGGTGGGGTGAAAAGGTCGCAACGCCCACGCAGCTCCTCCTCGGCTCGACGGCTCCACTACACTAGAAAAAATGCCTGAACCCTCCCAGTGACCAGGTGACAGTTATGTTTCTGATAGAGAAAGATGTTCCCTTTTTTTTTGTTTTCTCCGAAAGATGCTGACCTTTAAGCATCGGTAAGTTAAACAAACAGGTCAAGCAATGGCCGGGTGCATCTTGTTTGCGCTGCATCTTCTCTATCTCTCTCTTTCTCTTTTGACAATCAGACCACAAGATCCATCACTTTTAATTATTAGAATCTGGAGTAGATTGTAAATGGGATCAATAATATAATATGGATTATAAATTATAATAGCCAGTGTTGTTTGGATCCTTGGATTGCTCCGCGTGCTTCCTTAGGGCCTGCGGTTCTCTTCTTAGTCGCAAAATATGTTTCTTCCTAAGTACAACTTGTTAGCTCCAATCGTTCTAGCCGGTGCCTTTTGTTTTGTGTGTCGCCTAGTCTACCTTTGGCATCTCGCCGGTTGTATGTCTAGGATGTAACTAAACTATCCTTCTTCTCTTAATGCAAAACGGGCAATGTCCCGGTTTCGAAAAAAAAAAAAATTGGTCTTTTGAACCATAATCTCACATTAATAGGTTTGGTCCTTTAGCACCTACAATAACATGGCCTAATTCTACCAAGTGTGGGAAAGTACATGCATATATAAAAAAAGGGGACAGACACGAAAGTATCAGGGCCATCTCTGCATAAATAAATAAAAAGTGATTAATTTGAACAATTTTTCTAATTTTGAGCATTTCTTAAGAAAATGCATTATAATCTATAGTATCAAATTAGTTTTAATATTAAATTATATGTGACTTATAGTTTGGTAGTCCACTTGTTTTTTTTTAAATATATTCAAAATTGGGAAAATGTGAACCATCATGGTCCATGCAATTTGCGCAGTGTTCAACCCTTTTGCAGGGAATGCCTTGCGTGGCGGTTTCTCCAAGTCTTATTGTTCATAGTGATAGAATCACTTGAAGCCTATATGTCAATCTTCATCCTCTCGATTCAGTAGACTCTAATCGTCATGAACATAATAGTCCTCAAACATTTATTTTCTCCAAGAAATTTCCCACAAATGAAATGTTGTTATGACCACAACATCATAATTTAAACCACTATATGGAAACCCGTTATAAACCATTTATTAAAGAGAAGGTCTGATGTTATGGTGTTTTGAATTGTGACTTGATGCCGTATCACAAGATGGGTACCAATGCTAATGGATTGAATTTGGGCATATGCCCATGTGTAGTGAATTTATGCATTCATAGGTACTTAAAGACTTTTCCTCTGGGTTGCACCAAACATTTATTAAAAAAAAAGAGAGAGTTCTTTGTATGCAAAATGCGGAAAGTTAACAGTTTGAAACAAGGATAGATAGAGAAAACTGAAGCAACGGAACAATGAAAAGAACAATGCTTACACCACAGTGAACCATCCTGTCTCATTCCTTCCCACAGCCCGTGAACTAATCTTGCTTTTGTTCCACTAATTATTCTGTAGTTTTGTTCCTTCAAATAGATATGAAAAGGAAAAGGAACTACAACCAAATCATATTCTCTTATAAACCGGTCCCTTTCGCATTGCTTTTGGTAAGAAAATCCACCGATCCACTAAGACCAAAAAAAGAAAGAGCAGTCCACTACACCTAACTAACCACAAGATTAACCATACCCAAGAAAGAGCAGTCCACTACACCTAACTACCCACAAGATTAACCATACCCGGCCGTCTAATAAGACAAAGAAGACAGGTATGATATGAAAAAAATTTTAAAGGAGCTACAGTTCTGCACTCATAAGTATGTGCATACTTATAACTTTATAAGTAACTGCAACATAAAGGATGGTAAATCAAAGGGCCAAAAAGTTAGCCTTTTTTTTCCGATAAGGAAAAAATTCCATTGATACTAAAACAAATTACATCCTCTCATTACAAAAAGTAAACCAAACTACTCCACCTCGAGACAAGAAACCTTGAAAAAGCCATAAATTCCAACATCTAGGATTATCATCCCAAACGGATATGCCACGGACGCAAGCTCCGATCTGAGCAACGAGGGCCATCTCACCATCCACCGCCGTCATCCTCATACTCATCACTTTTGCAAAAGAGGAGTAAACTACTGAAACTCCACATGCAAACATAATGAAATCGGCACCGCCGATTACGTCGTCGAACTCATCGCCGTTGCCTTCACCAGATTCGTCATGAGAGAATACAAGTCCAACCGACATCCAGATAGATATCGTTGGAAAACTAAATCTCACTAGCCCATCGCCATGGCTGCATAGAACCACAGCGAGACAAAGGAAGGGCCGGAGTACCTTATTCTCCATCAATGGTGATGTCTTCGTCTTGCCATCACCGCTGAGGAACGACATGCTCCATTGCTCCATCGATGGTCTTGACGACGCCTTACGCCGTGACCAATTTCTTCGATTGGATCTCCAGAGAAACCTTGAACCTTGAAGACTCGATCGACTAGGAAAAAAACTTATAAGAAACGATGGATCCCCACTCCCTTAAACCCCCGGCGTGATGCCGGAGGAGAAAGGAGGGGGACCAGCGGTGGTGGAAGGCGGGAGCCGGCGGCGACGCGCGGCTTGGTCGTGGGAGAGCTGCCTGGACCAGAGAGATGATTTGTGGTCAGGATCATTTGCCGAGCTGGGCAGCGCGTGTGAGAGCATGATCCAAACACGCCTGTAGTACAAATGTCAAATGATTGAGTATCTGTCGACAATTATGGCAAGTTACTGCAACAACATAACTGTTGAATACTCGTCGACAGCTGTGTAAACTGTATCAAGTGGGACGAATTGACGATAGAACTACTATAATCTACCTAATGTTCAGAAGGGACCTCCCATGAAAAACGGTGGTGAATGTTGATAGTATCTAGAATCCAACGGTAGTCAGATATTGAGGTGTTCAGAAGGAATCTCCCATGAGCAATTGAAGTGTTCTAGGGGATTGTCTCACTACTAGATTGAGATATTTCAAAAAACATTGTAGTTATTTTTTAAAAAAAATTACGAGTTGTGCTTGAGCCTTTTATCGTCCTCGAAAAGGTATACCAAAAGGGTAGCAAGATAATAGCTTCAGATACATACAGACATTTTTTTTAACTTCTCATTATAATCGTTGGTGTGTTTTCAAAATCGATAGAAGTTCTCTATCAAAGTGGTTTTAAGTCTTTGAAAATTTAGCTTCTTAATATAATGATGGGCAGATCTCATGTGTTTTTAGAAAAAAAAGTCTTTGAAATTAATTTAAAAGCACCACCTACTGTACAACTGAAAGTTACTAAATCCGTTCCAAATTACAATTCGTTTGACTTTTTAAACCCAAGTTTAACCACTTGTCTTATTCAAAAAATTATGTAAAATATCACTTTTTTTATTGTGACATGCTTTATTAATAAAAGTTGTTCAAGAATAACTTAAGTTTGACTATGTTTGCACAATTTTTTTTTTTGAATAAGACAAGTTGTCAAACTTGGGTTAAAAAATCAAACGAACTATAATTTGAAACAGAGGGGAGTAACTCATAATAGAGTGATTTGGTTTTAACTCTCTCAATTTTAATTCATGGTGCCTCTTCGAAGATAATAAAAGAGCTCAAGAAATTTAAAGAACCCTTCGAGTCTTTTGAAATCCATTTCAAAGCACAACACGTGTGATAGCACTAGTAGCTCACAACAGAGAGATTTACTTGCATTGCATTGGACAACTTCATTACAAACCTAAACTCTTTTGAGAAGATTAATTGCAACTTCACTTTCTAGCAACCAAGAAGAAAACCCTTTGCCAACAAAGAAACTATACATAGTACTGTAACTTACAACTGTGTGGAACCAGCCGGTCGCCTGTTCGCTGCAGACCTGCAGCTCACCAGAACGAAGAATGATCCACACGTCGGCTTCCGCCTAGTGACGGCCAGAGAATATCGCCTCTAATCACAAAGCGGAATCTTGCATCAGCTGCCATGGCCTTTTGTTAAACTAAGGAATGGCATTCTTTATCTGCTAATGTAGTAGAGCAACGAGTAACTACGTTTTGTCCGTTTTAACTATATTTGTTTTCGCCGGATTAAGCGAGTTTACCTGGTTCTACGCTATATATAGACCCGGCCAATCATTCACCAAAACAAGCATTTCCTTACGCGCCGTCGGCAGTGAGGAACAGGAAGGCCACGAGGGGCACAGTAATAAATAGAAGCAACAGCGCGAAGCCCAGAGCAACGGACCACCAGAAAGCCGCTCGGGAGAAGGCTGCAGCCGGTGGCTGCAAGGTGATCTGAAGGGCGATGGGGAGGATGACGCCGACGACGAAGAGGTAGGCCGTCGGAAGGGTGAGGAGGATGGCGGCGACGGCCATGTGTCGAGGACAGGGCTGCGCGCGTTGGCTGCGTCCAGGAAATGGAGGACCGGCTTCAGGACTTCGCGGCAGCCCAGAGCGATGTACAAGGCCGCCATTGCCACCTCTGGGACTGGGAGGTCGGCCGCCATGTTTAGTTGTTTATTTACACGGGGCAAAACTAGCTGCTGTCACCTCCGAGCAGGCAGAGCAATGGGAGGACAGTGAATGATTGGGAGCTATAATGCTCGGTTACCACCGCCTAATGCTAATGGTAATGCTTGCTTAAATAGAAATAGCTGATGGAGACCTCGAACGCTGCTTCGCGTAAGTAGAATTAGACAGGGTGGTCAGTGGAGCTACAAATGCCTGCACCACCCCCAGATATTTTTTTCTCCCGTGGTGCTACAAATGCCTGCACCACCTCAAGGTGGAGCTACAAATTTGCTGCTTGACCAGCTGGTGCAAGAAATATGAACCTAGCAAGGGTCTGATGTTTTGACTTTTAAGTTGTTGAGTTTGTAAATGTAAAATTATATGAATAGATTTGTCTTTAAAAATACTTTTATAAAAATATACATATATCACATTTTTATAATAACAAGAGGTTAAAGTTGTGTTTTGGAGACTATGTCGCTGTCCTAAACGACTTCTTTTACCAATACGAAGAGAGTGTGTCTAAGAGAAGATTTTTTTGACAACAATGTCTAAGAGAAGATTAAACGATTAACAAAAGTAATAGGAATAGTGCTTAGGCTAGTTAGAGGATGTTTTAGCGCTATAGGTTTAGCCCTATTGTTTAGTGAGGTTTGCATATCTCCAATTTAAGACTGGTTGTGTGCATCAGGTGTTGTACTCCTCAGGTCTTGTAATCCTGGTAAGGACTAGTGGAAGGTGGAAGGTGCGAGCTTTCCGATATCTAGAAACATATCATAATACGAGGGTACAGGAGGCACGCAGGCAAAGACAGGAGGAGCGAGCCATTGCTTATGCGGCAGGAACGTACAGGAGGGCACGCGGAGCCGTAGGCGCCGGGCAAGAGCCCTGCCAAAGACTGCCTAAAAATCGCTATGGAGAGCCATGATGCGGCCCTTGTTGTCGTCGAAAAGATTCTCCATGCTGACTCAAAGATCACGCGCATAGACATCTCTGGAGATGACAAAGCTGAGAACGTCGTTGGAGATGCTGCGTACAAGTGTGCAACCATCTCAGTTGAGCACGCAAGCTCCAGTCCTTCTGGTCATCACTGACTACAACGATCAATTCGATGGTACGGCGAAAGATCAAGCATGAGGTATGGTAGTTCTCGATCACCTATAGACAAAGAAGATAACCCATCCTGATGTACCAGAACGAACCAGAACAAACGGGGTAAAGAGGGGACTGAAAATTGCAATCGTGTGGTTATACTGTACATCTGAACAAACAAATTCTGCTTACCTTAGCTACAGATGAACATCAGTGTATCTACCGACTGTTCCTATTCTAGCCTCCTATGTACTCCAGCCGGAACGATGAACCCCAAACCCAGGTCTCGCGTTAAGACGATCAACAATGGACACGGCGGAACAAACTCGACGTGTACCTTTTCGCCGTGTACCTGACGGTCAATGCTAACCAACTGCTCCTACAGTGATGTTGTATTCCCTTGTTGGAGATTGTAGAATGAAAAGATTAAAAAAAGGCTTTGTATGCATGGAAAATTCATAGATTCCATTACATATCAGTGACCCTCGACGATAAGAGAAGTCAGTTCATTTTCCTGTTGACTCCTCAATCTTGACAAAGTAGGGAGGCTCCTTTTGATTCTCTCAGGTAGGAACCTGGAAAATTTAGAAAAAAAAATTCTTTATAGCTGCACATTCTTTTCTGAGTAGTGGCATAACCAGAATGCTTACAGAAGATAATGCATAGCGATGAAGAAAAGTATGGTTGTGATTTAAGTTGCTGATTAGAACTTACATGTCAATTCTTTCTGAAATAGCTCGACGCACTGAAGAGTTCAGCCCATAAGCAATGGAATTGAATAGACCCTAGATAAACAGGAAATGTCAAAACATCCACAGCGAATAAAGAAGAGAAGCAAAACCATGGAATATAGTAGTGTGTCAATCAAACAAAACACTTATATGCATAACTTCATAGCCAATATAGGAAAATAAATGGATGTGTGCATTTAAGTATGGGAAGGCATGGAAGAATAAAGCAAAAAAGGTGCACTAGAGTATCATGGACTTATAGTTGGTGCATTTGGAGGAAACCTAGATGGAGGAGGGAGTATTGCTTATGATAACAAAGGAATGAAGGATTAAAGTACAGCAAGAGGTGTCAGTTGCTTCCCTTGGAGAGGTGGATTGGGAGCCAGACCTGAGAAGAATACTAGGAATAGATGAGGTGGCAGAATGGAATGATCTTCAGGAAGCTCTAGAATTAGTACAGCTAATCGATGAGAGGGAAAAGATTGTTTGGGCTCTTGAAACCTCAGGCAAATTCTATATAGTCTCTGTACAGATTCATGAAGCATAGTGGAGAAGTTGGTGTCAGAATGGTAGAGCTGTGGAAGTCTAGTCTCCCTCTAAAAATATTTTTTTCTATGGATGCCTTGGCATGATAGGGTTCTCACTGGGGAACAGATCAAGATCAGAAAAGGAAAGGGTTCTGAGAAGTGTAAATTGCGACAAATTAGAGACGAGAAACGATCTCTTTTTCAATTGTCACATTGCTCAAATTGTTTGGGTTTGGATTAGAGTTAGTCTTAGATGGGATGCAAGGCCTATCTCCATCCAGGACTTTGAAGATTTTAGTAAGATAGGCCATGGCACTAACAAAGACAACTCTAGTTTCTTAGTCTTGGCCAGTGCGGTGTGGAGTCTCTGGAAGACCCGCAATGATTGGGTTGTCAATGATCATCTTATAACATCACCAAAGGCTATTGCTTATCAGGTTTTGGGTTTGTTAATGCAGTGGATGAGAATTCTGAAACCGAGGGACAAGCTGATCATGGAGGATGTGCTAAAAGAAGCTGCAGGAAGGACTTGGGCATGGTGATCTGAAGACGGCCTGAAGATCAAGATCACGAATGGGTGACATTCCTTTCTGGATTGGAGTCAGTTTAGTGGAGGTGGTTTCTATAGAGGTGTTTAGGAGGTGACATGCTATCAGACAACCCAGGAAGCTATGGAAGACTTCATTTTCATTAATATATATATCTGTTTGTGGTTGTAATCTTCTTTTTAGCTTCTCTGGTGCTCTGTCTTTTTACTTTTGAACTGGAAGTGTAAGCTGGTAATCCCAGCAGCCTGACTGTTTTTGCTTTCAATATAAGTGGGGTTCGCCTAAAAAAAAAAAAAAAAAAAGTCAAAAAGGGAATCCTATCACTATCTACTAATTTGTTCTGACCTAGGATAATAGGCTCATGAGCTTGGTCTCACTTCACCCTAATCGAAAAAACGAAGGATTAAACTCACAAATCTATTATATATGCACCCATTTCCATAACAAAGCACATGAGTGGTTAGACCTCCAGCCCTCCCATTCGCTCATTCAGAGCTAATTACCTATGGGGCCAGGAAAAAAACTGAAGCAATGTGGAGGACTCTTACTCAAGCCCCTTTATGATAAATTATGCCTACAAATGTAAGTAGCCTTAGGCCCCTGTTTGGTTCCTATGAGACTAAGGACTAAATTTTTAGTCTCATTTAGTCCCTAAATTACCAAACAAGAGGAC
The DNA here is from genome assembly GCA_015847255.1 of Hyparrhenia diplandra. Taxonomy (NCBI): domain Eukaryota; kingdom Viridiplantae; phylum Streptophyta; class Magnoliopsida; order Poales; family Poaceae; genus Hyparrhenia; species Hyparrhenia diplandra. Next base: position 37,503 of record JADLZK010009997.1, read on the forward strand.
TAGACACTAATTTTTAGTCCCATCTAGTCTCTAGTCCAATAGACTCTTGAGAGGGGCTAGGGACTAATTTTTAGTCCCTAGTCTCTCCAACCAAACAGGCCCTTAGTTTTATAGAAAAGTTCATGGTACACTATTTCAGTAACATTTAGTATCAAAACACAAGCATTAAGAGACTCACCATAAGTCCAGCAAACCCAACATCAAGAAAGGAGAGCCAAAATATCTTGTGCCCTGGATTGGCAAAGTCATAAAGACGATTGATAGTTGCAAATGCCCATGAACCGATTAGAATTAGAGGGTAATAACCCCATCGGTTAAATGCCTGCAAAAAAAATCATGTATGGCTCAAATAAACTTTTATCCACTTGTTTTTGCACAATATAATAAACAGCTGTATAGAAGTAACTAGAACAGGAAGAGGCATGATTGAGAAAGTTGAGTGCACTATAACATTTTCATCAAAAGAACTGGCATAGTGTTTGTTCTCAGTTTATCTACAATCCCAGATGTATAAAATTTAAGAGAGCAAATAAGCTATCTTTTCTTTGGAAGTAAAAAGGACATCGGTAACAATCAATACAAAAGGGAAAAAAATACTCCAGCAGAAGAACTGAAGCAGAAAAAAAAGCTAAATATTTGTTGAGGATTCCGTACCTTCCTGTCTGCCCTAATATCAGACTGGTTTGATCGATCACTTATGCCAGCAGCCATCTAAAAAAAATTGTGAGCTTATTAAAATTCAGAACATACAAAGCTAAAATAGTAGAATGTGCCAAAGAGTTTACAATGAACGTCACAGTAAAATGTACAAGGGAGAATTATTGAGAAAAAGTCTGCTAACCCGTGTTGCATTGTTCAGCATGCGGTTTACTTCATAGTATGTAAACCCATTGTACAAAATGGCACCCCAAAGTGGAAGATAAAATGTTATCAAGTGTAGAACCTGCAAGTAAGGTCATTTTAGTCAAAGAATTGCTATTATGGTGACAAAATTGGAATTTCAGTTTAAATTCATTGTCTAGCTGAGGACAGTAACTTTTCATAGTCCAAGCAAAATATGTTAAAAAAATGATATAAATAGTAGACTCCTAAACCAAATATGCCAAACTTCATTTAGCAGAACTCTCAGAGAAGTGACACATAATACTAATGGTTCTGTAATAATCAAGGAAAACAACTCAAAGAAAAAACAAAAGATCACATGCCTTTGCCATGCTTCCCTGCTGGATCCAACACCAGGTGCCAGGTCTTCCGTAGTCGCTTCCTATCGAGCGCAGTACAGTGGTAGCTAGTGAAGTTCCTGGAGAATAAATAAATAAATAACTTGAAACCTTTTATCTGACTTTGAAAGCTAACACAATGACATACTAATCATTAAAATAGTGACCTATTGCTAGAAATGGAGTACGCCTACCTACGGTACATCATATAAAAGCTTCTAAACAGACATAAGAGAGAACAGCTACATATTGGTCACAAGATAAGATGATGCAACCAAACTATAAAACTAAAAGAAACATATACATGAATATGCAGATAAAGGCAACAATAATGAAAACAAAGGGCCATTTGAGCATTCTGCAACAAAATATCCATGGATGGCACACTCAAATTGGAAACAGAATCTGTAGCCTCATATTAACAATTAAATAAAATTCAACAGTTATAGACATGGATGCAGATTATGGACAGGCAAATGAATTGGAACTTGCAAGCTTAGCTTCTTACAAGGCATAGAAGGCCCCAAAAAGTATCAGAAGAAACTGATGAAAATAGGTACATTCATCACACCTAAATAATTTCTAAGGAATATGATATCCTATGTGTTAGCAAACAGATGCAACACAATACATCAAACATAAATGATGTGGACAATTTTAGCTTTTGTCAAGAACATTGATTCATATGAATACAATTTTTTTTCAACACAAGGTCTCCCCAAAAACTGTTATCTAACTTGTCCAAAATGTTACTTAATTTGGAACATATAAGTTCAAACAAAGGCGAGTACATAATCAACAGTTTGCATACCCCACACATATAAGTGGAAAATGGATCCAAATTCTTCAACATCAGTTTTGTGTTTTACAACTGTGCGATGCAGAGTGAATGCTATGGTTGTTGTCCATAGAAAAGAAGCCACACAGAAGAAATGAGCACTGTAGTCATGTGCAAAGCAGTAAAATGCATTCGATGGCCCCCTGCAACATAAGAAAACATGGTTAAGAAATATTTTACCACGACCACATAACCAAATACCAAACTGTGCGTTCAGACACAAAAAAGAAATGGGAGAAAGAATAGCCTGGTGTGATTTTCTTAAAGAAAAACAATTACTCTGTTTTAGTACTGGCATTAATAATTCTTAGTAAGCAGAATACAAGGTTAACGGTCCAAATTACTTGGCCATGATTTTGAATAATATGATGCTGCATATGTTTATTCTGGCAGGCTGTCAATAGCAAAAGTAAATTAACACTAAGCATGAAACTGAAGAAGTATTTATGTGCAGCAGAAGAAATACAACATACCCCAGTATAGTGAATAAGCTGCAAAACATATCCTGCAATTCAGGACAAGGTTATGAGAAAACATGCAACAGCTAGAGCAACAGTAATAATGAACAAACCAAACTTCAGCTAGTGTTTCCATGTGCCAGCTAAGCAGCTAGACATGTAATATCATTTTCTCAAAAACAAACTACTACTCCCTCCGTTCAAATTGTAGTTCACTTTGGCTTTTCTAAAATCTAGATACATTGATTTTTTGCTATGCACCTAATTATATACTATGGCTAGATACATAGTAAAAGAAATGGATCTAGAAAAGCCAAAGTGAACTACAATTTGAAACGGAGGGAGTAGTTGTCAAGTGGTGAACAAGATAAGTAGGTGCTCAACATGCCCATTGGTATCGTTGTTCAACAAAACAAAAAAGTATGACACCAGCTGCTTCCATATTTAAGAATGATCTATGAACTATAAATATGAAAAATATGCTCCCATCTAGTGATCTAGCTCTATTCAATTGGAGGCCGAGAACATGTGCTGCTGCAACAAACCGTAGACTCATATGACCTTAAATATCATACTTTAACAACTGGAATTTGAATGTATTTCAAGCAAAATCCAAGTGCAAAATGTGTTATGATCAAGACTAGACTAAGACTATAACAAAACTGTTGAAATTCACCTCGTAGGTGATAATTAGCGATTGTATACACATTTCTGAAGATCCAGATCCCTACTTACTTATGGCGCCAGAATACCATATTCTCGAGAACTAATTCAACTAATATGCAAAACAGTAACACGCCCCTCTTTTAAACTAAGAATATGAACCACCAAATGCGCACAATTGGTGCGCAAATTAATGAAATACAGCGCACCACGAGCATCTAATTTGAAACAACAACCTCGGAACATTGTTGTCAAAAAAAAAAAAAAAACCGCGGAACATCGCACAACTAGCGGCTCAAACCCAAAACAAACAGAAGAGCGCCGAGATTCGAGTCGGTCACTCACCGAGACGGCCAGGTAGAAGACGAGCTTGAAGGAGAACTTGCGGAGCTCGCGGAAGAGGAGGTAGCAGAGCACGATGAAGGAGGAGCCCGCCAGCGAGAGCGCGGCGGCGCCGGTGCCCACGGCGTCGAGGATCTGGCGGTCCCGCAGTGCCTGGCTCATGGCCGCCGACGCCGCCGCGGCCACGGCCGGAGCCATCGCCGTCACCGGCGGCGATCTAGGCGGTGGTGGGGAATGGTGGCAAGTGAAAACGGCCGGTGGGAGTCGTTGGTTGCTGGGCTGGATTGGGTTGGGAGTTGTGACCCCGCCGCGTGCCTTCACCGCGAAGCTAGCGTGTTATTGTTTGGGCTTGCTTGGTACCTGTGCGTATGGGCTCTAACTGTAACTGCGTACGTTATGGGCTTGTATTTGTATTAAGCACCGTGGTCCAGTAGCCCACATATTCTACACTCACTTTTTTTCTACGAGCGTGGCCAAGTGCCCAAGTGTTACATGCATATTCTCTCGGTCCCATAAAAGAAAACGAACCGCCGCTAAGGGCAAGGATCGGAGATACGATTCAAGCTACGCCGGGGACTCGTCCGCCGCCGTGACAAATTGATGAACAAACAGGTTACAAGAGTCCGAGTAAGGTAAGATTCAATCGTTGATCTTCCAACTTCTTTGTATTGTAGAAAAAATCAAGTCTATTTGATTGGTAACATTATCAAGTCATTGGTAATTTAGTGAGATCAGGAATTCACCGAACTATATATGAAAATTTTCTAACTGTATACCAGCTCTCGGACGGAGATGGATCTCGTCGCCTACACCGCCGGTGAGTCTTTAGTCACGGCCTCGGGGACAACCGCAGCCTGCGTGGGGTTCTTGCAGGCGAGGCGCTCGACGAAAAGAGGCAGAGGACAACAAGCATCGACGCGACGGCGTCATCATCCTGGGCGTTCATCCTGGCGGACATCCTGGGCGTCGTACTCCGCTTCCTGCCCTGCCTGGCTGACCGCGCTGCTGTGAGGTCTGTGTGCAGGCACTGGCGCGCCGCTGCACGTGGGCACAGCCTGCCACCGCCGCTACCACTGCTCGTGGTTCCCAAGTTCAGGTTCTTCAGCTTTTCCACCCAGGGTGCAGTCGTCGCCTTGCGCCGCGGGTGGATGCCTGAGGAGGTGGCCACCGGCCATGTCAGCTGTGCGGGATCTTCTGAACGGTGGCTTCTTGTGGCGAGACCCTGCGAAGATGGCACTGGCAGCGAGCGCTTCATGGTGAATGCATTCTCCACGAGATGGTCCATCTGCCCCGTCTGTATGCTTGTTACAGCACCACCTCCGGTGAGCACCCGTGGACCGGCAACGATGACAAGTATTCAAGGTCACTCGACCACGTCGTGCTCTCTGCTCCGCCTGGCTCAGCAACCAAGTGCATAGTGGCTGGCTTCTCCTACCACAGGCCTGGGCCTAGCTTGCCTTGGATGACAATCTGGCAGCCTAGGATGAAGACTTGGTATGTCTACCAATCTGACTGGATTAACCGGTTGAGTGACCTTGGCTGTGTTTAGATGGATGAAGTTTGGGAAAAAATGTCACATCGGACACTGTAGTCTTTTTCGTTTGTTTGTGGTAATTGTTGTCCTAACATGACCTAACTAGGCTCAAAAGATTCGTCTCGTCGTGTACATTAAAACTATGTAATTAGTTTTTTTATTTACCTACATTTAGTGCTCCATGTATGAGACAAAAGATTTGATGTGATAGGTGAATAGTGAGTTTTGGTGAGAGAGTTGGAGCATCTAAACACAGCCCTTGTGTTCCACCAGGAAAACTCTACATGCTCCACCAGCACTGGTACTGCTCGGAGTGGCCATTGCTCTTCATTTTTACACTCGGGGAAGATGAACACGGGGTCAATGTCTCTCGGCTTGAGGGTCCCGTGACTATGGCACCAATCCGCCGTCCTGGTCCTCCGTACTGTATACCGTTGTGCAACTTGGTCCAATGGCGTGGCAGCCTGTTGGTGATCGTAAGATACAATGATTATAACATATCATTGTACCAAACTGAGAAGGTTGATGTGTTTGCATTGGACCTCACCATATACCCTTGTGGAGTCACTGAGATCCATAGCTTTGATGGTGATTGTGTCTTTGTCGATCCATGCCGCTGCACTTCCTTTCCTGCTGGCTCATATGAGGATCTCCAAGGTGACTGTATCTACTTTATCGACAAGTATAAGAAGCGTGATGAGCATATTTATCAGACAATTGTGTACAACATGAGAGATGGTACAGTGAAGCCCTTCACTGCGGAGTTATTGTCAGGTAACCCAGCTGAGGACGATCTCACAAATCCAGTGTGGATATTTCCTCCTGAATGAACTGTCTTGTTTAAATTCACCGGATTTACATTCCATTAGAATATGCCTCTTATATTTTTGAACCCCATTTTAGGGCACTTATGTTTTGAGTTCCCGTCAGTATAATTGGAGCGTCTTGCACAAATTTGTTGATAGTCAGGGACTTTCTATGTGCAATAATTGAGGTCTTGCATCTGTGAACTGATAGTGGTCTCTTTTATTTTTCTACTCACTGTTTCTCTAAACCTGGAATATGTTGACGTTGTTTGGCTGGACCAATGTGACTTGTGGGGCTCCGCTATTGTAGTGGCGTGTGTGGCTCTTTGAAATTAAAGTGTTCTGGATGTAATTTACTCTAAAAATAATCAGATAAATATCGTAAGTAAATTTTCAAAGTCTTTCTTTTTTTGAAAGACTAGTATCGACTTTCCGTGCGTTGCTACGGGATAACTAAATGCTATACAAAAGCACAACGATCGCATGATAAGATAATAATACCGTGAAATTAATAGTCATGGAAAATCACCTTATTATATGGGTATAAATATGATTGTAAATCAATTTTCTAAGTGGCAACATGATATCTGAAATACAATAAATGGAAGATTCATAAAGCAAAAAATTAAATCAATGCACCAACCCAGGTTAGATGAGACATCTTCCTAGTACAAATTAACAAAAGACCTTCATCTGTGCACCACTCAGACTGCTAAATTTGCTACTCAATAAAAAGCACAGTGGACCTGGAACCACCCCCTTGACACATCTAAACACCCGACACCATCAAACATCAATGACACAACAATGAACCAGCGAAGGGTTTTCCTACATAAGGCAATAGCTAAATCAAACATATCATCAAAGAATCTGAAAAAGTAAGTATATTTTTTTTTTCATCAAACGAAGAGGGCAACCAAGTGATCTGTTATTTTAAAAAGAAGAGTTTTAACTATCAACTAAGGAAGAGTAACTATACCTGTATCCATAACAAGAGAATTAGAACATGCATGGCCAGCCAAGTTTTTTTAGACCAATATGCAAGGTGTGGTCATTTGAAGTCTCAAATATATATATCATGATTAATCATGAGGCTGTGTAGCAAACAAAAGTTAAATCAGACGGAACACAATCTAATGGCATCTACAATCATGAGGTTGAGACATCTATAACAACAATCAATGATATATACAATCATATCCATATCATGCACATTCATTTGAAACAAAAAAGGAACATGCACTGGATGACTAAAAAACTCACCATGGAAATTTCTCCTCACCTTTGTAGTGCTCCTCATAAACTTCTTCAAGGAGCTTCCTATTCACCCTTAAACTCTTTTGCTGGTATAAAAACTGAGAGAATGTTCATCAAATTGAATTCACAGCAACGGGTGAGCGCAGGGCGAGGACAACGACACATGCGCGAACATGGGTGGTCCTTTCTCCTCCTTGATCTGTTTACCGTGGATCAGAGATGATCGCAGGCATACTGTTAGGGTTCAGCGCTCAGTTTGCACAGCAGGAAGGGATTGACACGTACACCTGGGATCAGCATTCAACATGGCTTGCAGTCTCATGAGTAAGGAGTATAGGACTGATTTATATTTAGAAAAATTCTGGTGCCAGACCATGTGCCAACAAAACTCATGCAAACTTGACTCTAGAAAACTCAGGCAAACATGCCAATCATATGCTAATATTTATTTTTCTGCTTCTAGAGGTGTGGTTAGCTACTGACCTACTATCATATGCATAATAATCACTAAACAATGTCGGTCATTACCTTATTCTCACCGGAGCTTCGAATCATTGCCCTAGAACCTGTTTTAAATGTCTCTAGCTCTACTGTTAACAAATCGCTGGCACCTACAAATGCAAGCAGAAATGCAGATGTTAAACCAAGAACAACAGAACAAATGGATGCAAGCAGAAACCATATTGATGCAATCATGATTCATGAAAGATGATGATGAGTCCTAGCTTAATATAAAACAAGGTAGAAACTGTGTTTAGCAGATTGTGATTGCCACACCCCCCCCCCCACCCCAAAAAAATGCCTGAACCTCCCTCAATCTGTAATGATCTTGTGGTACTCGGCCCTGCATTCAGAAGAAAAAAAAATCTAACAATAACAGTTTCTAGATGATCCCCAAATTGGGTCATATGAAACCATGCCACAACTTATTAACATGACACCTTGCAGCTCTAAAATAATAGCAAATCAATAGTTTTTAGCAATAATTTTTGGTTTAGTACCGAAAAACATAACAGCGCTACACATTTGTCTAGCCTCACAAATCGATAGTAGCGCAGGATAGAAGACTACACAAGTGGAAGCAATTGTCAGTTAAGAATGGAATTGGGTTGTTTCTATCCATGATGTTAATTATAGCAGGCAAGCAGAACTTCTATCTCTCATGTTAATAGTACCAAATAATTTCTTCACCTCTATGAATCTATTTTCCTTCATTTGCCATTGCTCTAAGATAGTCCACCGCAATGTCTGCACTTCTCAAGTGAATCTCATGGCCCGTGACACAAGAGCTTCAGTAAGGAAGTTCCGAGTTCAGGCCATGGAGATCAGAGTTGCAAACTCACAGGCTACAGTAAAGCATGTGAATACGATGTCAGACGAAGACTTTAAGAATCAAATTAGTACATTGAAACAAAATCAAATCGGTTCACTAAAACAAATCCATATCATCGAGGTGGTCGGATGGCTCCGACCGACATGACGCCCTGGCCGGCCAGGCATCCCTGTCTCTACCACGACCTGGCGGGGGGCGCTGCTATGGTCCAGTCGGTGATGCCCTACCCAGTGCTACAAGTTAGCCATTAGAGTTTATCAAGTTAACCAATTGAGTTTAACATGGTTGCTGGTCCAACTATGAAGGAAACCATCGAACAACCAAATCGTAAAACGAGAAAAGAAACCAGGATGCCAAGAACTTGGGAGAACATAATCGCTTACTGTGTGGCTGTGTGTCTGTCTCATTCGCTTGAAGGCGTCGTGGGTGAGCCAGATCGAGGGAATCGGAGGGAGTACCGGGCGCCCTCTGCGCCAGAGCCAGAGGACGACCGCTGGGAGGCCGGGACCGGAGGTGTCGAGTCGCTCTCCATGACGGCGTCGCGGCGGCAGCCAGGCACGTGCCGGATCAAGGGGATTCGAGTGAGCTTGATGGTCTACAGACCGCAGGGCGAGGGAGAGGGCGAGGGCGGTGCATGCTGTAGCCTGTACGCGAGAGGGTGAGGGTTGAGAGATCAAGAAGGAAGGAACGCACGCCGGGGCCATGATTGACGTCGTGGTTTCCTACTGGGAGCGATCAGGTGGGACAGTCGGGAGTTAGATTGGATTGTTTCCTATTTTTTGCACTAAAAGAGAGAGTTTTTATTGGAGGAGAGGAGATGACGCCGCTCCTTTTGCATTTCACCGTGTGGTTTGCTTTTTTTTTTCTTTTGCAACCGACGGTTTCCTTATTGAGAGGTGGAGATTTTTACGGGAGAGCGATGGATGGTTTCGCACGCCCGGGAAACGACGTACGAAGTTTTTACCTCACCAAACCAAAGTCTTACTTTCATCCTTTTATGTTGTGTATAGATATAGAGTAGAAGTTTTTACCTCACCAAACCAAAAGTCTTACTTTCATCCTTTTTATGTTGTAGAGAAAAAAGAATAATCGTGACATTACCATGATCTTCTCTGGATTAGCAGTATATAATTATAATAATCAGATAAAAGGACATATGTCAATGTTGTTCTTTATGAATTCAAAAACTGGAGGCATCATCTCGTCTTCGTTGCTCAATTCTTGTTGAGTATTGTAGTTTATATCATGGGATTGCTTTTCGATTAAGCTGAATAGTGCTTCTATCGAGTTCCAAAATTTAAGATTATTTTTGTAGTGTCCCACTTAAATTTGGCAAGACCCACACAAAAGGCAAGCACCAATCAGTCTGTTGTATGGACACCAGATGACGCCATTGGTCTGAGAATGACTCAATTTCTACATTTGTTTTGGACTGATTTTTAGGAATCGTGATAAAGGAGTAACAAATTAACAATATACGTCCCCGAAGTTTTGATCTCGATCCAGTCCGTCCTTTTACCATCTCCCTCTCTGTTTTCTTATTTTTCTCATAAATAAAAACAAACAAATAATGTGTTTATAGGAACTAGTACCAACAAATACTCTTCCTTTCCTCAAAAAGAATGAAATGACATAATGTCATCCTTTTTCCCTCCTTTCGTTCCCTATCTGCTTGCCCCGATCTGTAACAATCCACACGAGTGCTCGGACCATAGCCCTGCCTCGAAGCCATCCACCTGCTCCTACCATCGTGACCCCATGCCACGACGCCTAGCAGCGTGGCCCTGTAGCTTAAGCCCTGAGACGTGCTCGCCTACGCCCTGACACCTGTAGCGTGATAGTAGCGCTCGCCCCGAAGCCAAAAGTTTGCGCCCCATGACGATCGAGCTCGTGTGCTAGTGGCCATGCCCCTGATGTCTACACCGATACCCTTGACGCCCACGCCTCTACCCCGTTCGACAGTCCACATGCCATGACGACCCTCTTCACGATTGCCGGGAGCAAATTCGTCATCCACATAATCTGCGGTCCACAGGTGCCAGGTGAAGTTGTTGTTATTTCAACTTCGCCCTACTTTATTTCTGCGCGGGAGTAGGTTTTTAAAAGATTCATCTACGAAGTTGTTTACAAAAACCAATGTTTGGCACAAACACAAACTTTTAAAACTGTATGTATGCCCCGTACTGACATATTTGCTAGTATTAGTAAAGTATAAATTTATATTATAAAACCCTTTATAGATATATCCAATAATATTTAATTATGTACCGTAAATCTAATAATACTAATATGTATCATAAATATTAATATTTTTGTTGTGTATATTTGGTCAAAAAGCTAGAGATTATTGATTTCTTAGGCGAGAATGACTTTCTATTGGACGGAGAGTGTAAATGATAAGATCATTGTTTTTTTTTCAGCGCGAGGCATGCCCCATTTCCATTCATACAAGCGAAATATAGGAGTCTTTCGAGAGTTATACACTAATCAGCTACCCACTATGACTAGGGCTATCAGCAGAGAAAATAAGTACTTTGGGTTCCTTATAGTTTTTCTATGGCAGAGAGAATGTTGCTCATGCCTACACACATTTCAGAAGACTAAAGAACAGCAAAGGTAAATGAACTGATCATCCCCCATAGATAGGATGCTAATCGTCACCAGAACAAAGAGTCGAAGAATTCTCCTTCAGTTCTCCTTATCCTCGGCTTCGTCCTGGCTTTATCTCCCGACAAGTGAAGTTTGGTTAATGAAGATTTTTGTAGCCATGCTCAGCATGTTCTTGACTCCCTCAATGATATCCGCACTACTCAGTCTAGGATCAAACCTGTCCAAAAACGCATAAGAGCAGCTGCATGACAAATAATTTCTAGAGAGCTTTTTAACAATTTTCCATCAAAATGAGCTCTATTGCGAGCTTTCCAAATAGACCAACAAATGGCAGAAATCCCCCAATGAAGGCTAAGATCATTGTTGATGTTAAGACTTGATTAAAAAGAAACTACAGTAGTTATCCCTAAATTAGGACCATATTTTTTTTAGTTGAGAGTTCCTTTTTTTTTGAGAAAAGCAGGAGGCGAGCGTCGCAGTGGAACAGTGGACCTGAAGAAGAGGATCGCGGTGGTGAGGCTCGGTGGCGAAGGGAGGAAGAGGAGGTTCTTAGTCTTTTTGCGGACGCGGCTACAAAGTGTTGCCCGTAATTCCTCGGGAGACGCGAGTCGTCTTTTTCTTTCCTCTCGTGAAAGAAAGAAAGTCGAGGGCCGCCGCCGCCACCACCCGTCTACGGCCCCGTTCCCTTCCCTCCGGCCTCGCTGCGGTGGTGACGAGGAGCGGGGGTCCGTCTCTTCAACGGATCTTCTGTCTTCGTAAGGTTTTAGTCGAGTCCATTTAGTCTAGGGTTTGTTCCCGTCGATGTTCGGCGGTGGAGTTAGGTTTTGCGGAGGGGCGTGGCTCCTTTGCGGCTTGCTTGTCTGGCGATGCGGCGATGCGGGCGGCGGCGGCCCCTTGGCGGGAATAATTTCTCCGGTTTCTTCCGTTCTCCGATGGCGATCTTCTCGGCGTCAACGGAGATTTTGAGGAAAAGACAATCTAGGGAGTCGAGGGCCGGGCGCATCGTCGTCTTCGGGTGATGATGTTGTTGACCTGTTAATCTCAAGGGAAGATGTTCTTTGGTGAAAATCGAGCTTTGCTTTCGGTTCTTGCGGTGGAATCGAAGGATGCGTCATAGGTGCGGGAGTTGGCCCGATCTTTGGGAGCGGTTTATTCGGCTAATTCTCCTAGAAGTAAGTCCTCCTCTGCGGCCTCCACCATGTGGAGTTTGGCTCTGGTGCCCCACGACGATTGGGAAGCGGCCGGCCGGCGGTGGCGAACGGATCTCTGAAGGCTTCGAGGGAGATGAATAGGAGTTTTGCACTTCTTTGTAATTTTCCTTTTCTTTGAATTTCGTTTTTTGTAAAAGGGTCGGTGTAATGCACCAAGATTAATACATGTTCCTTCTCAAAAAAAAAAAGTAAGGGCCTGTTTGGGACTGCTCTACTCCACCTTTTCAGCTCTACTCCCAAATTTTCTTGCCAAACGGGTCCAACTCCACAAACTCGCTCGAGGAAAAAAGGTGGAGTTGAGGCCCAACTCTATGTTTTTTCGAGAGCTCCTCAAGGGGTACTCCGGAAACCCCGTTTCATATGTCCTCACGGAGTTGAGAGGTTATTACCCGCATTGCCCTTTGGTTACAAAAGCGTTCGTTCTTTCCTTTCCTCGCTTCAGCGCCCGTACTCCTTCACCCGTCGCTCCTGCCTCCCTCCCGTCGCCCGGGATATATAACTTTACCATTATAGCGGTTGCCAACTCTCCAAATATCACTCTAGGGGACGCTATTTTTACCATCGTGTCTTTGCAATATCATACATTTTACCACTTTCGTCTATGTGGCACGCCAACGCTTTTGTCCACGTTGGATGCGGGCGTGAAATGGCGTGAATGCCCTGCCTCCTTCCCCATCATTCCCCTTCTCTGCGCAGGCGGGGAGAGTTGGCGTCGCCGCCGGGAGGCGCCCCCGCGCCCGCGCGCACGCCATGCCTTTCCCTCTCCGGTCCCGTCCCCTTCTTCCCCGAATCCGCACCGCTTTCCTGCCTCCTCGGCCGCCCGGGCTTGGCCGACATCGTCGCCGCCCCATCCATCCATCGCCGCCCGGCATCCGCGGTCGGGAGGCCATAGGCCGCCTTGGGCCAAGCCATGCTCGGCCGTCCTGGCTTTATCTCCCGACAAGTGAAGTTTGGTTAATGAAGATTTTTGTAGCCATGCTCAGCATGTTCTTGACTCCCTCAATGATATCCGCACTACTCAGTCTAGGATCAAACCTGTCCAAAAACGCATAAGAGCAGCTGCATGACAAATAATTTCTAGAGAGCTTTTTAACAATTTTCCATCAAAATGAGCTCTATTGCGAGCTTTCCAAATAGACCAACAAATGGCAGAAATCCCCCAATGAAGGCTAAGATCATTGTTGATGTTAAGACTTGATTAAAAAAAAACTACAGTAGTTATCCCTAAATTAGGACCATATTTTTTTAGTTGAGAGTTCCTTTTTTTTTTTTGAGAAAAGCAGGAGGCGAGCGTCGCAGTGGAACAGTGGACCTGAAGAAGAGGATCGCGGTGGTGAGGCTCGGTGGCGAAGGGAGGAAGAGGAGGTTCTTCGGAGTGCCGCGGGACGCGCTGCTGAGTAAGGCGGCTGAAGTGGCGCGATATGCACGCGCCCGACGGCGCTTTACGCCGCCTCCTTCGGGCCCGTGTGGCCACCGTCGGGTTCTGAAATCCGGTAGATGGACTGATGGACCAGCTGACGATCAGATCAGGCATGCATGGTTTGATTAGAACTCCGATTCGTATGTGCGTGGAGAAATAATATACTGTGAAGGTTTGAGGCCATCTTTTGTGTATGAATGTGCATGTACACACGTTTACATACTCGCTTAGTGTAACTGTACGTGTTTCAGTCTGTGGTTTTTAACTTTGTTTATCTTTTTCGGAATCGATTTTTGTACTTTTCTTCTCCCTTTTGTTTGATGAACAGTTTACAAAAGTAAGACAGGAGTATGTTATTAAGGCACTAAAGGCTACAAAGTTAGCTCTAACAAAGACCATGTTTGAATCCTAGGAGACAAGCAGCTAATTACTATTACCGTTTCTTGCATCCAAACAGGTCCAGCTAATAGTTCAACTAATTATTACTGGTGACTTATAATTTGGAATGGAGGGAGTAGTTGAATACTCAACTATTTCACTAGTTGAACCAAAATAGATGATAGCGGCTAATGGTAGTCGTGACCTATTATGTAGCTAACTATTAGTAGCTAATTGATCGTCTAAACATGCTCGACATCAACAAACTTAAAAACATGAGACTCAAGAAGACATATGTACGCATGAAGGGCCAGCTTATTTTTCTTTAACCCATCATATCAACAGGTCTACATTGAGGCAAGAAAAATAACCGTGTGTTTGGTTGGAGAGTGGGTTGAGCCGGGTTGGAGCCGACCCGTCCCCATGGCTGTTTGGATGAAAAACTGAGGGGTTGGATTCGCTCCAGGGGGAATATTCCTCTTAAATGTGGGTTCGCTCCATCCCTCAAAATCTGGAGGACGGAGCGAACCCGCTCAGGTTCCGTCGCCTCGTCCGTCCTCCGTCTACCCTCATTTGCTCAGTGTCCCAGCGATCCCTCCGTCGCGGCTGAAAGGTCCTAATGGCTAGAGGGGGGTGAATAGCCTATTAAAAATTCTTGCAACAACACTAAGCACCGGGTTAGACAATAAGATGGCGTAGCAAATAAGCAATGCTTCGACTATCTATGCAAGCCACAAGTCAATTCTATTGTCTCTAATTCACACAAGAGCTAAGTCTCTACCTTTACTCCTAGGTGAACAAGCAAGTCTAACTAGTTACTCAACTAGGAGCTAACAAAACTAGGCAACCTAATATACTACACTAGCTAAGCAAACTACACAACCTAGCAATTCTACTCAAGGTAAGAACACGTGGAGTAGAAAGCAATATACCGACGTCGATGTGTAGAGGTGGAAGCCAATCACCGTGATCAATCAAGAAATCTCCAACGAAAGCACAACAAGGTTGACACGATGATTTTTCACCGAGGTTCACGTGCTTCTTGCCCGGCACGCTAGTCCCCGTTGTGGCGACACACTCACTTGACGGATGATAAGCTTAATGGCCAATGCCAAATCCCCGGTGGGAGCTCAATCAACCGATCACAAGAGAGGGTCCAACAAGCCACGAGCAATCCACTAGTGCTCCTTTCGCGATCTCCCGCGGGGTAAGGAACTACCCCTCACAATCACCACCGGTGTGGCCTCGAACAAGCTCCAATCGAGCTCAACACCGCCTCTTGCTCCAAGCCGCTAGGGAACCAAGCAAATTCCCAAGAGTAACAAGATCCCGCGGCTTCTCCAAGGATGAAGTGCCTCTAGATGCAAGACTAATCAAGCAATGCACTTCTATCACTCTCAAACTCACTCAAGATTCGAAGTTAGAGTGAAGGGATGAGTGGAGAGGAGTCTCACAAGCCCACAAAAGAGTTGGGAAGTTGAAATGTGCAAGAGAGAGTCAAATGAACCGGCCATGGCACTATATATAGACCCCAAGTCGAAATAGAGCCGTTGGTCCAAGATTGCCTCCTCGTCGCTGCGCCGGGACGCGCCGAGGGGACTGCTTGGCCGCGGGCAGCGCCGGGGCGGCCCCCCCCCCCTGGCGCCCGAGCAGCGCCGGCCGGGCCGCGCCCGGCGGCGTCCGTCGGGGGTCCCCTCCCGACAAGCTCTGGGGCAGCGCCGGGCCCGCGCGCCCGGGTGCTCCGCAGCCGGACGCGCCGGGCGCCCGGCCAAGGCACCTCTCGCCCGAGGCGTGGACGGACGGGCCAGCGCCCGGGCGCCGCGTCCGTCGGAGGGGTCCCGTGACACCCTCTGCCGAGCAGCCGGGACGCGCCCGGGCGCGCCCGAGCGCTCAGCGTCGAGCGCCCGTTCGAGCTTCCTCGAGCGACTTCTTCCACGGCGCCGGGCCGGGATTGATTTGGGCAGCGTGGGCGCAAGCCCGGCCGCAGCGTCGGGCGCCAAATTTGAATGTTTATCTTGCTGGCTGGCAGCGCGGGCGCCGGCGCCGGCGTCGGCGCTTTTTTTAGAACTCTTCGGGGGTTTAATTCATCCCCACAGCTTATATTGTGCGCCGGATCTTGGCAAGCCCGGTGGGCGGAATGGGTGGCCCGACATTACAAGGTTCTGGATCAGCATGGGGAGGTGTTAAGATTACATGAAACTAAATTGTCTCCAATGCCTAGCTATGGCTTCTTTCCTCCTTGGTATGAGGCGGCTCAGTCCTTGCCTGCGCTTGCTGAGGCGGCCTTAAAGGCGGCCTATGTCGGTGTCGCTCCTCGAACACCACTTCGTTTCTATGCTTCCGGATCTCTCGGGTCAAGAGGAGGGCGCGGTGTTGAGGGACGTCCTTGTGCACCGTTGGGAGAGGTTGCGAGGTCCACGAGGTCCTTTACCTTGGCGATGCAAGCGGGTTCGGCCGATTGAAACCCGAAGGAGCGGCGAAGGTGCACTCGAGATGATGTGGTCTGCGGTTTCCTCGGGCGCGCCGCCGGCTTCGCATCGACAATCATCCATGATGTTCTTCTTGGCCGGGGCCGCTACGGCGGTTGATCCCTCTTGGGTGAGCGACCAAGCGAAGAATTTGACTCTGGGGAGGAGCAAAGTTCTTCAGGCTAAGGCATAAGGAGCATCTTTGGTGTTCGCCTTTCATCGAGTCTTTGTAGATGAGGCCAGCCATCGAGGCGGTGGCGGTATCTTGAAGAAGGCTGGCACGCTCGTCGGGTGCGGCCATCGAGGACAACGCACAGACGATCGAGGCCAAGTGGTCCAGCTCCTCACGGGCACGCCTGGTCATCCTTGTTTGGAAGAAGGTGTGGAGTGGGGTGACGGCGATGTCCTGTTCAAAACATTACGCACCTTCGTCGCGTCGTCGTCTTTCTATCTTTCCAAGTTTCGCTTCTTGTCTTGAGTTGCTAACACGTCGAATGTGTCCCATGAGCACTTGTGTTAGCATGTCGCAATTGGTTAGACAAGAACAAAGTTAGTGCTCTCAATCCTAAATGCATATGCAAGTCAATTGGACCTAGAAGCACTTCATGCAAGGATTGTCGCGGCATCCCCTCTTGATAGTCGGCCATCTATCCTATAGTGTGATCACACGCTCTATCGTGTCTTGATCACCGAGAAAGGAAAACCCTATCAAGTATACCTTTGCATTGACCTCCGGGGTTCCTCTCAAGCCGATCCACCGAGCTTGGCGATCCACCATGTCCACCATCTTTGTCCATGCTCATGATCATCATGCTCCTTGTCATCCATCTAATCCTTTCTTAAGATACACACTTAGAGCAAGGATTAGTCCACAAGTGTCGTCATCAATTTTCAAAACCAAACATGAGATTTCAATCTCTTCCTTTTTGGTAATTGATGACAACCAACTCACAAAGATAAGAAATAAATTCAATTGAACTTGAATTGCTTGCCCATAGAGGTTTGATCAAGAATCAAGAGATGGATAAACATTTCAAGGTTCAGTTTTGGTAGTAGTAGCTCCCCCTAGATATGTGCTTCCATGTGTTTGGTTCAATTCTAGCACATATGTTGGATAGAAAACATGGGGAGAGATACTAACACCAAAAGAGATGCTAAGGTTCTAGAAATTGGACCTTTGAAGCGTGAAACCAGCGGAGTCCTTAGCATCATGTATCTAGATATTCATCAAAAACTCAACATACCCCATGAGATCAACATTTTAGGCTAAAGTGTGAGCTTTGTCTAGAAACAACCTATGCATGCTAGTTGGTCAATACACCAATCAATTTTCAAAAACTAGCATACACCAAGCAATCATGTATATTGAATTTAGATTGCCAATGCAACATTACATTATGATCATGCACATACAAATGCACAAATAGTCTATGAGCTTGCTCCCCTATTTGTGTGATCCTTTCCAACATCTTTGTGACTTATTTCTCCCCCTTTGTCAACAATCACCAAAAAAGGTGTAAATGAGAGAAATAAAGTCAATCAAGATATCACATGTGGTCTCATCTAGATCACTTGCCTTTCCATGTATTCAAGTTTGAACCAAGGACAAGCTTTTTTCAGACCTCATATAAATATAAGGGTTATCTTGCACCATGTTAGAATACACATCAATAGCTCATTTTCTAGAGTTGACACTAGGATTGCAAGCACATAAACATGTCATATGCCACCACTAGATCATTGTAACCAATCAAAGCAATAGTGGTGCCACACATACATTGAAAACATTTGATTTTCCATGAATGAGCCTATTAGCATGCATGATGTCTAGATGCACTAACAAGTCCTTAGCAAATATGAATGCCATGACAACCAACTTTTACCTTGGGGTTTGTCGAAGGAGAGGCATGTCATATAAGTGGGGTGCATCAACTCAAGTTGGAGAAGTCAATGATGTTCAATTCTCCCTTTAGCATGCAAAATCTTTTCTCATCAAGTGGCTTGGTGAATATGTCGGCTAGTTGATCTTCGGTGCCAATGCCCATGATACAAATGTCACCCTTTTATTGATGATCTCTTATAAAGTGGTGCCTTATATCAATGTGCTTTGTTCTTGGATGTTGAACCGGATTTTGGGTCATCTTCCTTGCACTTTCATTGTCACAATACAATGGGACCTTGTCAAGTGGAATCCAAAATCCTTCAATGTTGACCTCATCCAAAGCAATTGAGTGCAACAACTTCCCGCACTAATGTATTCGGCTTCGGCGGTTGAAAGAGCCACACTATTTTGTTTCTTTGAAGACCATGATACTAGTGACCTTCAAGGAATTGACATGTGCCACTTGTGCTCATTCTATTGATCTTGCACCCTCCATAGTCGAGTCAGAATATCAATCAAATCAAACTTGGATCCCTTTGGATACCATAGTCCAACATCTTGTGTGCCCTTCAAGTACCTCACAATTCTCTTTGTTGCTTTAAGGTGACTTTCTATTGGATCGGATTGATATCTAGCACACATGCCCACACTAAATGTTATGTCGGTCTTGATGCGGTTGCATAGAGCAAGCTTCCAATCATAGACCTATACTTCTTTTGTTCAACCATGTTGCCACTTGGATCGGGGTCAAGGCTTCCATTGGTTGCCATTGGTGTGGACATTGACTTGGCATCTTGCAAATCAAACTTCTTGATCATGTCTTTGATGTACTTGGTTTGACTAATGAATGTGCCATTCTTCATTTGCTTGATTTGGAGACCAAGAAAGAATGTGAGCTCTCAAGCATTGACATCTCAAACTCATTTGCCATCATCTTTGCAAACTCTTCACAAAACTCTTGATTGGTTGACCCAAAGATAATGTCATCAACATAGATTTGCAACACAAACAAGTCCTTGCCAATCTTCTTGGTGAAGAGAGTGGTGTCCACCTTGCCCATCTTGAACCCTTTAGAGAGGAGAAAATCTCTCAACCTCTCATACCATGCTCTTGGTGCTTGCTTCAACCCATACAAAGCTTTCTTCAACTTGTAGACATGGTTGGGATACTTCTCATCTTCAAAGTCCGGTGGTTGCTCAACATACACCAACTCATTGATGAAGCCATTCAAGAATACACTTTTCACATCCATTTGATAGAGCTTGATGTCATGTGCACATGCATACGCAAGCAAGATTCTAATTGCTTCAAGTCTAGCAACCGGTGCATAGGTCTCTCCAAAATCAAGACCCTCTACTTGAGTGTACCCTTGAGCTACTAGCCTTGCCTTGTTTCTAACCACAATTCCATCTTGATCTTGCTTGTTCTTGAAGACCCACTTGGTTCCAATCACATTGTAGTTCTTTGGCCTTTCCACCAATTCCCATACATCATTTCTCTTGAAGTTGTTCAACTCTTCATGCATAGCATTGATCCAATCCTCCTTCTTGAGTGCATCCATTATGTTCTCCGGCTCTTCTTGTGCTACAAATGCATGGTGAGCACAAAAGGATGCTAGTCTTCTTCTAGTAACCACTCCACTATTGATGTCACCCACAATTTGATCAATTGGATGGTCTCTTGCAATGTTGGATGGTTGCATCACTTGCACTTGATGACTAGGATGGGGACTTGAACTAGCTTGTTGCTCTTGATCTTGATCTTCATCTTGAGTGCCGCTAGTGCTAGCTTCATTTGTACCAATGTCAACCGAAGTAGTTGGCAATGGAGTGTCTTCATCATCTTGCACTTGCCTAGGCCGAATGTCACCAATGTCCATTGTCCTCATTGCATTCTCCAAGTTGGAACCACTCACATCATCATGATTTTCAACTTCATTTTGAGAGCCTTGGGTTTCATCAAATTCAACATCATGAACCTCTTCAAGCTTGCCACTACCCAAGTTCCATACTCTATATGCTTTGCTTGTGGTTGAATATCCAACTAGGAAACCTTCATCACATTTCTTGTCAAACTTGCCCAATCTTGTGCCTTTCTTGAGAATGTAGCATTTGCAACCAAAGACTCTAAAGTAACCAATGTTGGGCTTTCTTCCATTGAGTAACTCATATGGTGTCTTGCCAAGCATACCATGGCAATAGAGACGGTTGCTACAATAGCAAGCCGTGTTGATAGCTTCGGCCCAAAAGGAATGGCTAACATTGTATTCACTAAGCATTGATCTTGCCATTTCAATCAAGGTTCTATTCTTCCTCTCAACTACACCATTAGATTGAGGAGTGTATGTTGGTGAGAATTGATGTCCAATTCCAAGCTCATCACACAACTCTTCAATTCTTGTGTTCTTGAATTCACTTCCATTGTCACTCCTAATCTTCTTGATGGATGTTTCAAACTCATTTTGCACTCTCTTGACAAAGGTCTTGAATAGTTCAAACACATCATTCTTGTCATGCAAAAAGAACACCCATGTGTATCTAGTGTAGTCATCGACTATGACAAAACCATACTTGTTGCCTCAATGCTTGAATATGATGTTGGCCCAAACAAGTCCATGTGTAGCAACTCAAATGCCTTGCTTGTGCTCATGATGCTCTTGGTTGGATGTGCATTGCCATATTGCTTTCCGGCTTGACATGCTCCACAAGGTTTGTCCTTCTCAAACTTGACATCACTCAAGCCTCTAACCAAGTCATGCTTCACTAACTTGTTCAATTGCTTCATCCCAACATGACCAAGTCTTCTATGCCACAACCACCCTTTGCTAGCTTGTGAGAGTAGGCATGTTGTCAATTTGGCTTCTTTTGAGTTGAAGTCAACAAGGTAGAGATCACCATATCTAAATCCTTTGAAGCTCATATTGGCACCATCACCACTAACCACCTCAACTTCTTGACTTGTGAATATGCACTTGTACCCATGGTCACAAAGTTGAGAAACCGACAAGAGGTTGTAATCAAGATTGTCAACTAGCAACACCTTTCATAGACTCTTCTCTTGAGTGATAGCAATCTTGCCTAGCCCCAACACATTGTCTTTCTTGTCATTGCCAAATGTGATAGACTCATACTCATCAATGCCCTTGATGCTAATAGACTTGAACATATGAGAATCCCCGGTCATGTGTTGAGTGCACCCACTATCCATTATCCAATGCTCTCCTCCGGCATGGTAATTGACCTACAAGACAAGATCAATTCTTCTTAGGTACCCAATGTTGCTTGGGTCCTTCAAGGTTAGTCACCAAGGCCTTTGGTACCCAAATGGCTTTCTTCTTTGAGCCCATCCATGGTGTACCAATGAACCTAGCACGAACACCATTGTTCTTCTTCACAAGCATATAAGAGTGATCAAGCTTGATGGAAGAAACATTGGTTTTCTTGTTCATGCACTTTGGCTCTAAATGACCAACTTGCTTGCAAGCTTTGCAATAGCTACCATTGTTCTTCACAAAACGTGTCTTGTGAGTTACAAGGGCGGCCTTGCCTTTCTTGGGGATGTAGCCTAAGCCTTCCTTGTACAAGGATGCTCTTTGGCTACCCAAGCACATAAGCAAGCGGTCCTCACCACCATAGGCCTTAGCCAAGGAGTGATTGAGCTCCTTTACTTCCCTCTTTAAGCAAGCATTCTCATGAATAAGCATAGGGTTGCAAGTATCTTCACTAGAGATGGATGTGCTAGTAATAATGCTAGTGGAGGTGTCACACTTAGGAGATGGTTCATCTACTAGAATATCACACATGATGCTAGCATGACATGTACTAACATCTTCCACAAATTGGCACAACTTGTGCTCATCTAGTAGAGAGGAGTGAGCTTTCTCTAACTTAGAATGAGATTTCTCAAGCTTCTTATGGTCTATCTTTAGACTCTCATAAGATGCCCGAAGCTCCTCAAGTTCTTGCTTAAGGCTTTTTATTTTCTTACGCAAGCCCTTGGCCTCCTTCCTACTATCCTTGTACATGTCAATGCTATCATCAAGCATGGTTTTCAATTCATCCTTAGTGTAGGTTGGCTCCTCATCATCACTATCACTATCACTATCATCATCATCATCTTTAGTGATAGATTGTACCTTAGTGGCCTTAGCCATGAAGCATGATGAAGGAGTGTCGAAGAGGGAGATCTTGTCGTGCATGGCAAGGTGAGCTTGTCCCTTCTTCTTCTTCTTCTCCTCTTCTTCATCACTTGAAGAGGATGAGCCATCACTATCCCACATAGCCACATGTGACTCATTCTTCTTCTTGGGCTTCTTTTCTTTCTCATTCTTGGCATCATTCTTCTTTCTTGCCTTCTTGATGCCCTTCTCATCATCACTATCATATGGGCACTCCGCAATCAAGTGACAACAATCATGACACCGAAAGCATGTCATGTTGCCCCCATTCTTGCCATCCTTGGTCTTCTTTGATGATTGCTTCTTCTTGTTCTTCTTTGATGAGATGTAGCTCTTCTTCACATACTTGCCCAACTTCCTCACAAAGAGAGCCATGTGCTCATCAATCTCACTCCCACTAGTAGAAGTGCCACTTTCATCATCACTTGATTCTTCCTTCTTTTTCTTGCCCTTGGATGATGAGCTAGCCTTGAGTGTCAATCCCTTCTTGTCATCTTTCTTGTCCTCATCCTTGGTCTTCTTGTTGGCCTTGTTGATGAGCTCTTGCTTCTTTGAGTCATCTCTAAACGAGTCATCGGTCATCACCTCATCAAGCAATTGATTTGGTGTCAAGAGCTTCAAGTTGGTCTTCACTAGCACGGTCTTGAGTGTCTCAAATCTCTCGGTAAGCACCTCAAGAACTTCATGTTGAATGTTGTGTCCTTGATGTCTTCACCCAATGCTTTGAGATCGTTCACTAACACTTGCATGCGGTGGAACATCTCCGGCACACTCTCATCCTCCTCCATCTTGAAGCTATTGAATTGCTCAAGCTTGATGTATGTCTTTGCTTGCTTGACTCCATCGGTGCCCTCATAGCACTCTTCTAGTTTCTTCCATATGTCATGGGCGATGGTGAGTGTCTTGACTTGCTCAAACACTCTATCATTGAATGCCTCATGGAAAGCACTCACGGCCACATCATTGGCATAGATTTTTTCTTCTCTTCGGCGGTTGGCTCACTTGGCCGCAACCTCAAACTTGTTCTCCGTGACAACCCACACTTCTCTATTGATTTGCTTGAGGTGTGCGGTCATCTTCAACTTCAATGCCCATAGTTGGTGCCATCAAAAGGTGGCGCCTTCTTGGTGTTGTTGACATGGAAAGTGTAACACCCCTGGTGTTATTTCCACTAAAACGACATGTCATCATGATCATTGCAAAGCATCCATGATTAGCCCACCATGTGTTGCATTGAACTAAAATAAGTTTATTTTATGCTTGATTGTAATGTCGGTCGAAAACGCGCGAGAGGAAACAGATTTAGGAAACTGTCCCCCTTGCTTAGGAAACCCTAAATCCTAAACCCTAGTTTGTCCCCTTTTATTTTATTCAAAATTTATCAAGATTCTGAGGGTGGTCACAAAAGTGAAAAGGTAGAGTTTTCAAAATAGAGCAAAGTTGGTATTTAGAGTTTTCAAAGTTTAGTTCAAAATTTTGAAGCAATTTTGAATTTTATCAAAACCCTAATTGCCCCCTTTTCTATATTTCAAAATTTAAGAAAAATTTGAGAAAACTTTTTAAAAACTAGTTTGTAGATCTTGTTTGAGAGGAACAAAAGTCATGTACAAAAGTTTTTCAAGTTGTTATATGATTTTAAAAGTAATTTTTAACTCAAATTTCAAAATTTGAAACTGCTTTTCAAAAAGTCATATTTAGAGGCAGAATTTGAAAATGGTCCAATTATGAAATTTGTAGATCTTGAAAAATTAAGGGGGTTACTTTTTGGAAATTTTTGAGTTTAGTTCAAAATTTGGGAGTAATTTGAAATTTTCAAAACTAGGGTTGGGGATGAGCGAAGAATCGAGCCAATCCACCTCTCGCGCCACGCCCGGCGTCGAGGTTCGCGCCGCCGTCCACCGCCCAGCGCCTTCCGGCGTCCGCGCCCCGCAAGGACCTTCGCGGCGACGTCGCTATCCACCTGTTCAGCCCCTCCATGCCTATAAATAGCCCACCATCGCCGCCGTCTCCCTCTTTTTCCAATTTCGCCGCCGGCCCGGACCCGACCTCCTCCCGCCGCCGTCGCCGCCGCCGTCGTTCAGTTCTTGCCAAACCATCTTGCCCATCCTCTTCGCAACTTCCTTGCGCATCTCGGAACCTAGCCGTAGCCGCCTCGCCAGCGGAATCGCCCCGCGACGCCGTCGTCTTCCTCATTGCCGGTCGGGCGCGCCGCCCTATGACCTTGCCGTCGTCGCCCGTCTCCGGTGAGAGTTTTACTCAACCAGCTAGTCATTTGGAGTCGCCGGGACGTCGTGGTCGTGAACGGCTCGACCGTTTTTGCGATTGAACCCCAGCTCGCCGGAGCAATGCCCGGCGCCGCCGTCGCCGCCGCTCCGTCGCCGACCTATCTCGACTTCGCCTCCGCCCGACCAAGCCCGTTTAGGACCCGGTGAGCCCCTAGCCACGTTTTGTAGTTAGTTTTCCATTTCGAGCACCGCCCGGCGCCGGAACACGGCCCGCGCCGCTGATGGGCGGCGCAGCGCAAGACGCCGCCGTCGGTGAGCACCCGTGCTGGCAAGTGAGCGATCTTTGGGCCAAGCACTATTCATGTTGGGCGGTCCAACATCTGTTCCTTCAAGGGGCGGTCCGTTACTTTCTTTGTGGGCCGTGAGCAGTAGATGGGGGCTGCCGCGATAACAGGCCGAAATCGCCCCGAGAACCCATTTTTCATTTATCAAATGATTTATCCAATTTCTTTATTTTGAATAGTGTGCGATTTTCCAAATTTCATATAAATTCAAATATAGCTTTAAAAATTCTGAAAATTTTTGTGTAGCCTTCCCATGAGTATGTCTATCCATGAAAAATTTGAAACTTGAAATTTGAATACTTTTGGCATGATTTAAAAATACAAATTTTAATTGAAAAATGCATCTTCCTTGATTTTTAATAATTATTTTATTTATCCAAAAATCATGAAAATTATTTTGGTACTGTTTTAGGACATGACCTACCTGTATAAAATTTTTGAGCTTGTTTGGAGAAAGTTAAAAATTTTATTATGTTATAACCTATCATTTCATGTGAAAAGAAAATTGTTTAATGCTTTCTAAATTAGGGTTTTGGGTAGATTTTGGGTTATTTTGTGAACCCTAAACCACACCACTGTCAGATGGTCCTTGAGAACTCCGTAGGCAATGGTGATGATATCTCGTAGGGTAGTTCAACAAGTTGGTTTTGTTAGGTTGCAACTTTATCGTGAAGGAAAGTTGTACTCGAGTTGTTTATCTTTCTATGCACCCTTGCACCCCATGTTTTTATGCATGGCATTATATTAAGCATGCACTATTCTTTTCGTATAGTGAAGCGAAGAAGATCGTGAAGTTCTTTGATCAAGTCCTTTGAAGAGGGCTTTTACGTTGATTCGAATTCAGTATCGAGATCCGTCGTCCGAATCAAGCTTCTTCACCGATCAAGGCAAGCCCGGTTCATTTAAACCTTCCTTGTGTTTTTTATAAAGCTTTATATCACCTTTGCTTTATGCTTTGCATTAGGTGATAGGAGTTGAGTGACAACCTAATTGATGCATTACCATTCCTTGAATATTTCAATATCTACCTTGATAACTGTTTTGCTAAAATACTAGAACGCTTAGCTGGCTTTATTAGTTAGACTTTTGAGTCTAAATGTGATGAGTCTCTTATGATAGCCCGAAGTGGCATTTGATGAGAAAGGATGCTATATGAGAAAACCATCTTGGGATATGGTGTTGAAATTGAGACCGGTCGGGTAATTTGCATTGAGAATGGAGTCTCGGTGTAGTATTTCCGGCTTGTCGATTAAGGACCTGAAACGTGTAAGATATGTGGGTGAGACTATGGAACGCAATTTGCGCTGAGGTCGTTGGACCAATGGCACGTCTGTCATGGGTGTCATCCCATCGACGCATACGATCTTGGGGGTGTCTCGACGCATACTCCGTGTTACCCTCGTGGGTTAAAGTCCCGGATTGGAGGTGTACGGTATCTTAGGGGGGGTGTCAAGGGTTGATATAAAGCTAGGTGTCATCCCAACGGTCGACCCTAGTTACGGGCGGGAGTGGGGGGTGATGGCGGGAGTACATGTTGGGAGTGGAGAGATCGTGGGTTAAAGTCGTGGGTTAAAGTCGGATTGGAGGTGTACGGTATTCTCGGGTGGCGTGGGGCGCGGTTCCGTTTTGAGTATCCAAGAAAGGGTTGATATATGCAAGCTTAAGTGCTACATATGTCGTGTGGAAAGAACTCCCAATTTGGGTTAATCGATTTCGAAATCGCCGTGCTTCTCGGATATGGAGACTTGGTTTCCCCTTACATCGTAGTTTAAATTATGGAGCAGTGAAGAGATGGAATAAGTGATGGAACTTTTACAAGTGTTTGTTGTAGTATAAGATCACCTAGAATAGGTGAGAAACTTACTTGAAAAATAAAATGTTGAAAGTAAGGATTTACCATTAGTAAGCTTTTACGCAAAATGAGTCCTTGATTCTTGCTAAAAGCCTTACCTTGAATCCTATTAGACCCGGCATTTCGAGTCTTCTCCTATTTTCTTTAGTCGGGTAAGACTTGTTGAGTACTCCGTACTTTCGGGGTTTGTTGCCCCATGTTGCAGGATATGGGAGTCATGTTTGCACGATGTGCGTCTTTGCATGGCGGTTCTTCAGGAAGAAAGTGACGAGGAGTGAGAAGAGAGACCCGTGGGCGGGGTCGGTGAGTGTAATATTTGTAGAAAAACTTACGCTACTCAAACTTATAAGTATTGTAAAACTTGTTTTGAATAAAAAGTTGTAAAAGTTTTGTAATATAAATCTTCCATTTGTTTTACTCGATTATGTATGAAAAGTGTTGTAATATCTTTGCAATGACCTCGTAACGGATCTGGTTGGAATAGTTAATAGTACTTTTCGGGTTATAGGTGAACATATGTGACTATTAAAGGTTGTTGAACCGATAATTAGTACATGTGGGCCCCCTGTAATTTGGAAGGTTACATTACGGTGGCATCGAGCCGTCGTTACGGTGTTCTTGTAGCATTACTTTATAAAACTTCAAAATGATTTGGGTCAAACTAATTTTATTCTTACTTTGGTCCAAATTGCTTATTCTCTTATCTTAATCTATTGAAAAACTTTCTTATCCAATTTCAAAAGGATATAAGTGGAGTAGCATTATATAAAGCCCTACTTATAAAATCTTTAATGCAAAAAGTTTTTTTATTGATTGTTACGTAGGTTCGATTCATGCATCATGTTTAAATCAATTGTTAATATTACCTTCCCCTTTAATGTGGTTTGGGTTAAGTAATATCAATCCCGTTCTTGCTAAACCTTTAGATCCTCCTACCGAGCCTGGGTAATCGATCTTAACTATTCTGAGGATGGCCCGTACCAAATTGACCCCTAGAAAGAAGAGCGGGACCAAAGGGCGTCCCGCATCACCGGCTTGCGGCAAGGAATGATCTGAAGAAGCAAGCACTAGTCATGTCAACACTCATGAAGGAAGCAGTAGCAAGACCAAGGAAGATCTTCAAAAGAAATCGGCGCTGACGGGGACTTGGATGAAGCTGCTAGAGATAGGCTCCGTGATGGAATTAAAATTGGAAGGCGCAAGTTGAGTTGAACCGAAGTGCTCAAAAATATGGGGAATGTAGTCAAGCATCGATTGAGGCGGTCCACGAGAAGATAACACTCCAACATCGGTGTGACCATCTCATTCAAGACAATCATCAAGCGGTGGCTTATGCAATTCGGTTGGAAGCTCAAGAGGTCAATCGAACATGCAAATTCAGCATATGAACAATCTTCTCAACCCAAATCATCAACCTCAAGCGGTACAAGAGGATTTGGGTGAAGTAATACAAGAGGATGTGGAAGCTGAGGAGAATCCAGAAGAAGAGGAGCCTCACGTTAGTGATAATGAGTCGAAGAATAACCCTTAAACTAGGAGTGAGGTTTTTTGTAGGATATGTAACATAGCTTGTTTAATAGTAAGTTACGTAGATGAGCCCGGGGTAGATGTAGAATGGAACCCCTGTTTTAAGAATAAGTTATATGTGTTGTTTTTGTTTGTTTTTTTTCTTTTGAAGTTCAATAAATCTGGTTGGGTGTTATATAGTTTTGTTTTAATAGCAGATGTCGCACAACAACAGCGCCGACTCTCGGAATAGGGGTGACCTTCCAAACCCTCCACCGGTCCCAACAAACTGACCGATGCCATTGCGGCTCGGTTCAAGCTACTACTGAGAGAACTCTCGATACGTCACGAAGTAGCTCGAGTCGAGAACAATCGTCGTGACCACAAGGATCGACATGATGATGAAGAAGATGAGACTTCTTATCCCAAGTTCACGGGCACAAAACCTCCAATCTTTAGTAGAGCTGATGAGCCATTAGAGGCAAATGATTGGCTTCGTGCTATGGAAGAAAAGTTTGAGTTGATGACTTGTATGGATCATCGAAGCCCCTCTTTCTACACACTTGACTTCGAAATACTGCCGGAGCTTGGTGGAATAATTTCAAAAGCCGAAAGCGGCTTCTTTGGACACCAAATCACACAGGATGAATTCAAGCATGCCTTTCGCGCTCATTTCATTCCAGCAGGGGTTATGGCCAAGAAGCTAGATGAATTCTTAGCTTTAAAGCAAGGAGAAGACTTCGGTATTGCAAAGTATGTGGGCAAGTTTAATCATCTGTCTCGGTATGCCCACGAGAACTTGTGAATTCGGATGGAAAGAAGAAGGAGTGGTTCATCCGAGGCCTCCATCCAAGGCTTCATGCCATGATGAACATTCGTGATACGAGACTCCTATCACGATGTGGTAAACATGGCCATATCTGTGAAGAAGAAGAATCGTGTTCTTATGGAATACGGCGCATAAGGAAGACAAGAAAAAGAAAAATTTCTCCTCCGGATATTACGGTGGCAAACCAAAGCGCCGAAAGTGATTTATCATCCCGTGAATCACTTCCGTCCTTCTTACCGTCCACCCCCACAGCTTCAACCTAGACAGCAGTCGTTTATTCGACCTGCTGCAACTTTTCCTTATCCACGTCAGCCGAATGCTCCTAGCATTCGTAATCCTTCCCCACAAAGCCATACACCCATTTGCTATAAGCGTGGAAAACACGGTCATTATTCTCGTGAATGCCCCAATCCTCGAAAGATATAACCCAGGTTATCCGGTTCCTTCGGAAGTCGGCCTCAACCACGAGAACAAAAATAATATCCGTAAAGGATAAAAAGGGAAGGGAAAGGGGAAAAGAAAATTGGAAAAGTCTACTATACCAATGTGGAGGATATTCTGCTTGGGGGAACCAATCATGATGGGTATGTTCCCCGTCGCAAGACACCTGATGATAATATTATTTGATTCGGTGCATCGCATACATTTGTCGATAAAACATTTGTGGAGAAAAATGCGATAGCCATTGGGGAAATGAATGATGAGTTTATTATACACTCACCCGGGGGACGTATGAGTACTAAAGAGGTGGTATATCAGATCCCCATAACCCTAGGTGGATATGATTTCCCCACCAATATGATAGTTCTAAGGGATCAAGATATAGACGTGATCCTTGGTATGAACTGGTTGTACCAATACGGTACTATTATAGATACCGTCAATAGAAGCTGTCAAGGTAAAAAGTTGCACGAGAAAGATTCGAACTCCTTATTCAACTTCCAATTGTGAAGAGGACGGTTGAAAAAGTTTGTGCAACTTGTGTGAAGGAAATCAAAGACATCCCAAGTAGTATGTGAGTTTCGGATGTATTTCCGGATGATTTGCACGGATTACCACCGGAAAGAGATGTTGATTCAGCATAGAATTGAAACCGGAAGCTGCTCCCATCTCTCGAAGAGCTTACGAGAATGGCACCCAAGGAATTAGCCGAATTGAAAGCTCGTTACAAGGGTTACTAGACAAAGGATTTATTAGACCAAGCTCTTCACCTTGGGGATGTCCGGCTATTTTTGTGAAGAAGAAAGATCGGACTTTGAGGATGTGTATAGATTATCGTCCACTTAATGATGTGACGATTAAAAACAAGTATCCTACGCCCGGATTGATTTACTTTTTGATCAATTAGCTAGGAGCCAAAGTCTTTTCCAAGATTGATCGAGGTCGGGGTATCATCAAATTAGGATTAGACCGAAGATATTCGAAGACCGCCTTCACCACCCGATCACGGTCTTTATGAATATTTGGTTATGTCCTTTGGTTTAACAAACGCCCGGCTCATTTCATGTATTTGATGAATACGGTGTTCATGTCGAACTGGATAAGTTCGTGGTGGTGTTCATTGATGATATTCTTGTTTATTCCAAGAATGAAGAAGAGCATCGCGAGCATCTCGAATAGTTTTAAAACGGTTGAGAGACCATCAACTTTATGCTAAATTTAGCAAGTGTGCCTTTTGGTTGAAAGAAGTACAATTCTGGGTCATGTGCTATCATCCGAAGGAGTTGCCGTTGACCCGAGTAAAGTGAAAGATATCCTCAATTGGAAACCACCAACAACGGTTCATGAGGTCCGTAGTTTTCGGGAATGGCGGGATATTACCGTCGATTCATTCGGATTTCTCAAGAGTGGCAAAGCCTATTACGAGCTGTTAAAGAATCGGACCAAGTTTGTATGGTCACGAGTGTGGCGTGCTTTTGATTTTGAAGAAAGCACTAACCCTTTGCTCGAGTTTTTAGCTCAACGGATATTGAGAAACCATTTGACGTCTATTGTGACGCATCGGTATTGGTCTTGGTTGTGTGTTAATGCAAGAAGGCAAAGTTATTGCCTATGCATCACGCCAACTAAAAGCGCCATGAAGAGCATTACCCAACCCATGATTTGGAGTTAGCGGCGGTGGTCCATGCACTAAAAATCAAGGCGTCATTATACGTTAGGTAACACTTGTCATGTATATACTGAGACCATAAAAGTCCGAAATATATCTTTACCCAATCGAGACTTGAATATGCGCCGAGAAGAAGATGGCTAGAATTAATTAAGGATTACGACATAGAAGTGCATTATCATCCGGAAAGGCAAATGTTGTTGCCGATGCACTTAGTCGGAATCCTCGGTGTAATTGTCTTATAGCCAATATAAGGGATAAAACCCTATGTCAAGAATTAGAAAAGTTGAATATTGGAATCGTCGAGCATGGCATGGTAACCAATGCCACAAAGAGAATCAACTATCAAGAATCAAATTATTGAGGCTCGAGAAGATTAGTAAGGGTATAGCACACATTAAGGAGAAAGTCGGAAGCGGGAACCCTACCTTTTGAGAATTGATGAGTCGATGTGCTATGGTTTAAAGATCGGTTAGTAGTACCAAAGAATCCCGAGTTACGTCAACAAATCTGGATGAGGCCCATTTAACCAGATATTCTATTCATCCGGAAGCACCAAGATGTATCGGGATTTAAAACAGAGATTTTGGTGGACAAAAATGAAGATTGAGATTGCACGATATGTAGCCGGAGTGTGATACTTGTCGGCGAGTAAAAGCCGTGCACATGAAAGCTGCGAGGGCAATTGCATCCTTTGCCTATTCCTTCTTGGAAGTGGGAGGAAATCGGTATGGATTTTATTGTTGGATTACCCCGAACATCAAGAGGATTAAATTCTATCCGGGTTGTAGTTGATCGACTTACCAAGATAGCCCATTTTCTACCAAGTGAATGATAGGTATAAGGCAATAGATTATGCCAAGTTATATGTTCAAAGGATTTTCAGTTTACATGGGACACCAAGACACATAGTGACGATCGAGGTGCTTTGTTTATGTCTAAGTTTTGGAAACGGATGCAAAAGTCCCTTGGTACTAAACTTCGGTCATAGTTCGGGTTATCATCCCCGCACGGCCAGGGATTGGGGCGAAAGAGTCAATCGATTCTAGAAGATATGTTGAGAGCATATGTTCTCAATTATTACGAAAAGTGGGATGAATGTTTACCATTAGCAGAGTTTGCCTATAATAATAGTTATCAAGAAAGTATTCAAATGGCACCGTTTGAAGCTCTGTATGGTCGCAGATGTAGAACCCCACTGCATTGGTCAGAACCTGGGGAAAGATGGTTCTATGGAGTAGATTTAGTAAAAGAAGCTGAAGAGAAAGTGAGATTTGTGCAAGCCAAATTAAAAGAAGCACAATCTCGACAAAAGAGTTACGCCGATAAAAGGCGTAGAATGTTGGAATTTGAAATAGGAGATTATGTTTACTTGAAGGTGTCACCCATGAAAGGGGTGAATCGTTTTGGAGTTAAAGGTAAACTGGCACCTCGATATGTTGGTCCATTTCGAATCTTGGAAAAACAGGGACCAGTTGCCTATCGACTTAGGTTGCCAGAAAGTTTGTCAGCGGTACATGATGTTTTCCATGTATCCCAGTTAAAGAAATGTTTGCGAATACCAGACCGAGTGGTTGATTTTGAGAATGTTAACTTAGAACCAGATTTGACCTACTCTGAATATCCCATCCGGATCTTAGACCAGAAAGCTCGAGTTACCCGAAGCAAAACTATCAAATGGTACAAGATCCAATGGAATCAACACTCAGAAGAAGAAGCTACTTGGGAATCAGAGGATTTCCTAACGGAAAATTTTCCCAAGTTTCCACTTTCTTAATCTATGTAAATGTAAGACCCCTTCTTGTTTTATGCAATAGTTAGAGATGTGTTTGCTCGACACATTTCCTTTGCCGCTATCAAACCCTAGAACTTTAAATCTCGGGACGAGATTTCTTTAGGAAGAAAGGGTGTAACACCCCCGGTGTTATTTCCACTAAAAAACGACATGTCATCATGATCATTGCAAAGCATCCATGATTAGCCCACCATGTGTTGCATTGAACTAAAATAAGTTTATTTTATGCTTGATTGTAATGTCGGTCGAAAAGACGCTGAGAGGAAACAGATTAGGAGCTGTCCCCCTTGCTAGGAAACCCTAAATCCTAAACCCTAGTTTGTCCCCTTTTATTTTATTCAAAATTTATCAAGATTCTGAGGGTGGTCACAAAAGTGAAAAGGTAGAGTTTTCAAAATAGAGCAAAGTTGGTATTTAGAGTTTTCAAAGTTTAGTTCAAAATTTTGAAGCAATTTTGAATTTTATCAAAACCCTAATTGCCCCCTTTTCTATATTTCAAAATTTAAGAAAAATTTGAGAAAACTTTTTTTAAAAACTAGTTTGTAGATCTTGTTGAGAGGAACAAAAGTCATGTACAAAGTTTTTCAAGTTGTTATATGATTTTAAAAGTAATTTTTAACTCAAATTTCAAAATTTGAAACTGCTTTTCAAAAAGTCATATTTAGAGGCAGAATTTGAAAATGGTCCAATTATGAAATTTGTAGATCTTGAAAAATTAAGGGGGTTACTTTTTGGAAATTTTTGAGTTTAGTTCAAAATTTGGGAGTAATTTGAAATTTTCAAAACTAGGGTTGGGGGATGAACAAGAATCGAGCCAATCCACCTCTGCCACCGCCGGCGGCGTCGAGGTTCGCGCCGCCGTCCACCGCCAGCGCCTTCCAGCGTCGCGCCCGAAGGGACCTTCGCGGCGTCGCTATCCACTGTTTCAGCCCCTCCATGCCTATAAATAGCCCACCATCGCCGCCGTCTTCCTTTTTTCCAATTTCGCCGCCGCCGGACCCGACCTCCTCCGCCGCCGTCGCACGCCGCCGTCGTTCCAGTTCTTGCCAAACCATCTTGCCCATCCTCTTCGCAACTTCCTTGCGCATCTCTGGAACCTAGCCGTAGCCCGCCTCGCCAACGGAATCGCCCCGCGACGTCGTCTTCCTCGCTGCCGGTCGGAGCGCCGCCGCCCTTGACCTTGCCGTCGTCACCGTCTCCGGTGAGAGTTTTACTCAACCGGCTAGTCATTTGGAGTCGCCGGACGTCGTGGTCGTGAACGGCTCGACCGTTTTTGCGGTTGAAGCCCCGGCTCGCCGGAACGGCCGAAGCCGAGCCGCCGTCGCCGCGCCGCTCCCGTCGCCGACCTATCTCCGACTCGCCGCCCGCCCGACCAAGCCCCCGTTTTAGGACCCGGTGAGCCCCTAGCCACGATTCTGTAGTTAGTTTTCCATTTCGAGCACCGCCGGGCGCCGAACAGGCCCGCGCCGCCGCGCGGCGGTGGGCCGCGAGACGCCGTCGGTGAGCACCGTGCACGGCAAGTGAGCGATCTTTGGGCCAAGCACTATTCATGTTGGGCGGTCCAACACTGTTCCTTCAAGGGCCGGTCCGTTACTGTTTCTTTGTGGGCCGTGAGCAGTAAGCGGGGCATGCAAGA
Source organism: Hyparrhenia diplandra (assembly GCA_015847255.1). Classification (NCBI taxonomy): domain Eukaryota; kingdom Viridiplantae; phylum Streptophyta; class Magnoliopsida; order Poales; family Poaceae; genus Hyparrhenia; species Hyparrhenia diplandra. Next base: position 72,397 of record JADLZK010009997.1, read on the forward strand.
ATAACAGGCCGAAATCGCCCGAGAACCCATTTTTTCATTTATCAAATGATTTATCCAATTTCTTTATTTTGAATAGTGTCTCGATTTTCCAAATTTCATATAAATTCAAATATAGCTTTAAAAATTCTGAAAATTTTTGTGTAGCCTTCCCATGAGTATGTCTATCCATGAAAAATTTGAAACTTGAAATTTGAATACTTTTGGCATGATTTAAAAATACAAATTTTAATTGAAAAATGCATCTTCCTTGATTTTTAATAATTATTTTATTTATCCAAAAATCATGAAAATTATTTTGGTACTGTTTTAGGACATGACCTACCTGTATAAAATTTTTGAGCTTGTTTGGAGAAAGTTAAAAATTTTATTATGTTATAACCTATCATTTCATGTGAAAAGAAAATTGTTTAATGCTTTCTAAATTAGGGTTTTGGGTAGATTTGGGGTTATTTTGTGAACCCTAAACCACACCACTGTCAGATGGTCCTTGAGAACTCCGTAGGCAATGGTGATGATATCTCGTAGGGTAGTTCAACAAGTTGGTTTTGTTAGGTTGCAACTTTATCGTGAAGGAAAGTTGTACTCGAGTTGTTTATCTTTCTATGCACCCTTGCACCCCATGTTTTTATGCATGGCATTATATTAAGCATGCACTATTCTTTCGTATAGTGAACGAAGAAGATCGTGAAGTTCTTTGATCAAGTCACCGAAGAGGGCTTTTTCGTTGATTCGAATTCAGTATCGAGATCCGTCGTCCGAATCAAGCTTCTTCACCGATCAAGGCAAGCCCGGTTCATTTAAACCTTCCTTGTGTTTTTATAAAGCTTTATATCACCTTTGCTTTATGCTTTGCATTAGGTGATAGGAGTTGAGTGACAACCTAATTGATGCATTACCATTCCTTGAATATTTCAATATCTACCTTGATAACTTTGTTTTGCTAAAATACTAGAACGCGCTTAGCTGGCTTTATTAGTTAGACTTTTGAGTCTAAATGTGATGAGTCTCTTATGATAGCCGAAGTGGCATTTGATGAGAAAGGATGCTATATGAGAAAACCATCTTTGGGATATGGTGTTGAAATTGAGACCGGTCGGGTAATTTGCATTGAGAATGGAGTCTCGGTGTAGTATTTCCGGCTTGTCGATTAAGGACCGGAAACGTGTAAGATATGTGGATCGAGACTATGGAACGCAATTTGCGCCGAGGTCGTTGGACCAATGGCACGCGTCTGTCATGGGTGTCATCCCATCACGGTCGACCCTAGTTCGGACGCATACTCGGTAAGCCCGATCTTGGGGGTGTCAAATCGAAACGCATACAATCTGGGAGTGGAGAGATGGCGGGAATGCGTGTTACCCTCGTGGGTTAAAGTCCGGATTGGAGGTCAACGGATATTCTCGGGTGGCGTGGGACGCGGTTCCGCTTTTGAGTATCCAAGAAAGGGTTGATATATGCAAAACGCATACTCCGGTAAGCGATCTTGGGGGTGTCAAATCGAAACGCACAACCGCGCTTTGGGAGTGGAGAGATGGCGGAGTACATGTTACCCTCGTGGGTTAAAGTCCCGGATTGGAGGTGTACGGTATTCTCGGGTGGCGAGGACGCGGTTCCGTTTTGAGTATCCAAGAAAGGGTTGATATATGCAAGCTTAAGTGCTACATATGTCGTGTGGAAAGAACTCCCAATTTGGGTTAATCGATTTAAATCGCCCGTGCTTCGGATATGGAGACTTGGTTTCCCCTTACATCGTAGTTTAAATTATGGAACAAATTGAAGAGATGGAATAAGTGATGAAACTTTTACAAGTGTTTGTTGTAGTATAAGATCACCTAGAATAGGTGAGAAACTTACTTGAAAAAATAAAACATTGAAAGTAAGGATTTACCATTAGTAAGCTTTTTTCGCAAAATGAGTCCTTGATTCTTGCTAAAAGCCTTACCTTGAATCCTATTAGACCAAAGCATTCCCGAGTCTTCTCCTATTTTCTTTAGTCGGGTAAGACTTGTTGAGTACTCCCATACTCGGGGTTTGTTGCCCCATGTTGCGGGATATGGGAGTCATGTTTGCACCCGATGACGTGCCGCATGACGGTTCTTCAGAAGAAAGTGACGAGGAGTGAGAAGAGAGACCCGTGGGCGTGGTCGAGTGAGTGTAATATTTGTAGAAAAACTACGCTACTCAAACTTATAAGTATTGTAAAACTTGTTTTGAATAAAAAGTTGTAAAGTTTTGTAATATAAATCTTCCCATTTGTTTTACTCGATTATGTATGAAAAGTGTTGTAATACGCAATGACCTCGTAGACGGATCCCGGTTGGAATAGTTAATAGTACTTTTCGGGTTATAGGTGAACATATGTGACTATTAAAGGTTGTTGAACCGATAATTAGTACATGTTGAACCGATAATTAGTACATGTGGGCCCTCTCAAGCCGATCACCGAGCTTGACGATCCACCATGTCCACCATCTTTGTCCATGCTCATGATCATCATGCTCCTTGTCATCCATCTAATCCTTTCTTAAGATACACACTTAGAGTAAGGATTAGTCCACAAGTGTCGTCATCAATTTCCAAAACCAAACATGAGATTTCAGCGGTCCCGGCCGGGAAGAAGGCGGAGAGCCATGTGGTGCGAGCTTGGAGGAAGAAGCCCGAGAGTCGCCCCTCGGAGGAAGAACCGCGCGGTTCGCCCGCGCGGTGGTGTGGCTAGCGGCGGCTCGCCCCGGCGATTCTTTCGCCCGCGGCCGGCCCGTCGATCTACATTCTCTCGCTCCATGGATTAGGGTGAGATGTAAATAATTTATTTTTGTGTTCACTTTGTAAAAGTACAAGAGAGAAGGATTCACGTATATGGGTCTAGTTAGCTTCGAGATCGCGGGTTCTTGATGCAAAGTGCTCGTCGAGAATGACATGTGGGACCCATTACCGAGTGAATCGTCATCCATCCCTATCCCAATTCCTCCAACCAAACAAATATCAAGGGTTGGGGCCAACTCGTTCAACAAAGTCACCCAAACATGGGGAGGGTTGAAGTCATCCCTAAAACACAGGTTTTTTTTTTTAACAAAATAAAACACGGGTTGGAATGACTCCAACCCACCCAAACACACGGTAAGAGTGTACTCATGATTAAGAACGTGACAATCTGAGATGTACAACTTTTTCAACACGTAGCGCGCATAAGACCAAATCTTCGGATTTGCTTTTTAGGTTTGTATGAGAAGTAAACAAGGCCCCAATACCCCATAAGTGTACAACTTTTTCCACACGTAATGCGCATAAGACCAAACCTGATAAGGATCGATTAATGCCTCCAACGTTTCTCACACTTGGTGAAGACGTCAAATGAATGGTCAGGATGGTTAGATATACTAGGAATCACCTCAGCTACACCTCACGTGCACTAGGTTTCACCTCTATATTTATTCTCCCCAAAATAATAGAAGGGGTCCACATGATGACTCATTATAATGAATTGCTTGATAAATCTGTAGTTTTTTATCCCATCGGGCCATGCTGAATTCTTAAAGCCTCGTTCGGCTCGGAGGTTTGGCTTTTCGGCCGGATTGCTAGTTCATATATGTAAAAGATTCCATGAACCAGAATGAATCCTCCGTCCTAAATGAACGAGCCCTAAGTGTTGTTCTCTTGAGGTGTAGAGTTTGATTCCGAGATGCATTTGAACAGATGATGTTTTTTTTAAAAAAAATTACCGGAGGAAGTTTTTTTTTTTTTGAGTAAAACCAGAGGAAGTAGTTGACGAGAAGGGGCCAGGGGCTGACGAGAAACCCACCACCACGCGGCCCATTCTCCTCAGCCGTCGTCGCCCCCTTGCCGCCGCCCCTTCTCCGCTCACCAAGTCAACAGCGCCGCCGCTGCGGCCGCTCACCTCCCCCTCCCTCGTCTCCAGCACCGCCGATCTCCTTCCCGTTCCCCCTCTCCCCGAACCACTCAGCGCCCCGTCAGATCGAGGGTGACTTGGCGGCAGCTACTTCTCGACGGGCGGCGCGGCAGCAAGGACAACGCGGCGGCACAGGAGTGCTTCTGCTTCCTCTCCCGCTTGCTGGTGAGACATACCTCCCAATCTCGTTGGCTCTTGCCATTCCCCATCGAGCTATCGATCCGTATGGCGCCCGCCACAAGGGACGACGCCTCGACCGTAAGGCAGACGCCAAACACATACACATCTGAAGCGAGTGAATGCGTTTTATTATTTTCAAAGGATTGAACTCTCATGCCCACCAATTTGTCCAGCCGTGAGATCACCCATAGGCCTAATGTATTCCTATTGAACAACATTGCAGTAGGAGGTCATTCATAATCTGTTACGATCATGTTCTGATACTGTCACACCTCTAGCAATTGGGCAGTCTCATCTTATAAGGTTTGGTCTTGAGGGACAGAAAAAACTAACTTGATTTCACTTTGATTTACTATGAACAGATCGGTGTGGTACTGTTCTGCAACATACTATATTTCTCTAGGCAATTAGGCATAACATGTGTTCAAAATCCCTATCAGAAGATGAAGCATTGGATGTATTCTGTGTAGTAGTCATAGCATAGGCTCGTGGAAATAATGCAGTGTTGTGGTGCTAGAACCCTGGGAATGTATAGCCTCTGGTCGTTAGATAAGAGGAGACACGAGACAGTTTGTGCATGTATTTCTAGTTTGCAGGAGGATTCAGATTTTTAAGTTTCACTGAACTCTTCTTCAGTGCAATCACATTTTTTACATTTCTCAAACTGTAAATAAGCAGAGGATAAAGAACAACACTTATCATTGAAACTTAGAACACTGGTTTTCCATAGCACTAGAAGTGTCAAGAATTTGGTAACACGTCATTCCTCAGCCTTACAAAAATAAAACTCTTGGACACATGGAATGATGGAAAAGTAAATATTTGTTTGCTTATTGGAAATGATTTATTCCCTGTTTTTTTCTTTCATTTATCTCTGGAACTTTCATTGTTAATCATGTTTCTCTATACCTGTATGAATCCTCTCACTTGCTCTAATCCTATGTAGTTGAGCTGTTCAAGCAGAGCTGATGGCTACATCAGAGCCAGTACAAGAGAGTTTGGTAATGGACTACTCACAACCTAGTAAGCCTCGGGTCCTCCTTGCTGCTTCAGGAAGTGTGGCCGCTATAAAATTTGAGAACCTTTGCCGTAGTTTCTCTGAGTGGGCAGATGTCCGAGCCGTGGCCACCATTGCATCCTTAAACTTTGTTGATAGAGCATCTCTACCAAGTGACATCACTCTTTACACTGATGATGATGAGTGGTCTACCTGGAAGAAGATAGGAGATGAAGTTTTTACACATTGAGCTGCGTAAATGGGCAGATATTATGGTGATTGCTCCATTATCAGCAAATACCCTGGCTAAGGTACCTTTTTTCTCTTTGTGAATAGTGAATTAGTTTCATTTTATACAAAAACTGATGCTAGTTTATTTTGTTCAGATCGCCGGTGGGTTATGTGACAACCTCTTGACATGCATCGTGAGAGCGTGGGACTACAGCAAACCACTCTTTGTTGCCCCAGCTATGAACACATTAATGTGGAACAACCCATTCACAGAGCGGCATCTTCAGACGATCAACCAGCTGGGAATAACCTTGATCCCCCAGTTACCAAAAGGTTGGCTTGTGGTGATTACGGAATGGTGCAATGGCTGAAACCTCGCAGATCTATGCTTCTGTGAGGCTTGCATACAAGACGCAGCAGACACATGATGCGAGCAGATCACTCTGCGGTTCCTGTCAGTAATAACCGCACATCTACCTGATGCTCGATGGACCTCTTAACTCTTAAGCTTATGAATTTGTTTTATCTGCAGTGTGCATCTTGATGTTAGAAGTGTTGTGCCAGATTTTTTTTAACCGGAGTTTTAGTGTGTGATGAGACTGGGGAAAAGGCTGTTTTCATAGCGATAACGTCCTCCCAGCTCAGTAATGATAGTGATGATAAGTCTATTCAGTTTGTAATTGTTATTGGAAGTAGTCATATGCGGCTGTATTGTCAGGTAGAATATTGAGATTTGGGGGAAAGGCTGTTGTCACAGAGGTAGCTTCCTCCCTGCCCAGTAATGATAGTGATGATGAGTCTATTCATCAGTTTGTAATTGTCTGGAAGCATTCTTATGCAGCTGTACCAACGCTGCAGCAAACTTTTTGTACCCTCTTTTGATACACCTGGTGTATATCTTGACAATCTGAACGCTTTGGATCCGCGATTGATGTGCTCCTGTCGCTTCTTCATTCTCAATTTCTTGCCTATCTATTTGATGGTGTCACTTTCAAAAATATGGTGGATATCTTTCAATTAATTCTGGTCTTATGAGCACGATGACATGATCTTTTCATGGAATTGCACATGGCCAAGCTGACGAGTGAAGAGACATGAGAACATGACGGCCTACCTGCACCCAAGTGTTCAGGTGTGTGGATCAGTTCAAGTAGGTATAGGAGGCAACGTGCATTGGCAATTGGCGAGCACAGTGCAGGAACAAAGTGAGAATGACATGGACATGCAGGCCGGAGTCCGGACTCACCAAAACTGGTGGTGGTGGCCAACAAAAAGATAACGCCGAGTAGCCAAGCTCAGCTCCTGCCGAGTGCAGATAAGCATCAGGGATGGAGGAGGATAGCAACAACGGTATCAGGTCGGCAGTCGAGTCGTCGTCTCCGCTACACCTCACTAGCAATGAAGGGACGTTTTCATCTCATCTCGCGAGATCGGCGCCATTCACCCGTGTTTCATTAAGAAGGGGACGTTTTCATCTCATCTTACATAGGTGTATGTTGTGGAAAGGCTCGTCAATTGGAATCTTTTAAGACATTTGGATAACTGTATACTACATTTTCACTACACTGAGTTTTCAGAAAAAAAAAAAAGAGCCAAGGACATACACACAAGACAGAACGTCGATTTCGCCACGCATTTGTGTTGCAGGTGGCACTTGGCAGCTCATCATATTGCACCATGCGTCTTTTTTGTTTAAGAAAAAAAACTTTCACGCTTTTCACTTTAACAAAGCGGACGTGCGCAACGTGGCATTCTCATTGCCTCGAAACGCTGAGGGATGCAAATTGTAGTAATCTACTACTAGCATTCTTGAATGAAATTGCGGTGCGTAATGAATAAAAATTGGCGTGATATGGACGTTTCCCTTTCCTATGCATAGAGAAAATGACTTGGGGTTTGTGTATTGCAGATCCACCATCCATATGTTCTCAAAAAAGAAGATGCTTCGATTAAGAGTTAAGATATGTGCAATGATAAAATGAAACCGATCTGTTCTAATAGATAGGTCATCATGAGTTCTTCTATATATCACAGTGTAAGGAACTCTCCAGATATTGTTTCGATCTTGAGCAACAACAGGCCCACGGGTAGCTTAGGAAAGATCATGATGACATTAGAAGAACTCAAAGCCGATTTGGATTAGATGAGATAGAAATCTCTGCTCGCCCGTCCCCGTCTGACAGCAAAGTGCAAAGTTATCACGCTCGTAGATAAAAGAGGCAGTGATGAGTGAGTGACCGCATCATTCGAAAGGGTTTCTGGGCCCTGAAATGAATTGCAAACCTGTGAAGTGTGAACCATGCCCCGGTAGCCCGTGGAGTGAGTCTACTCCGTTCACGTCCCCTCCCTTGATCTTGAAGCAGTGGCAGCAGCAAGGTCTGGTCTACAAACTCTCTGCATTGAAGAAATCGACAACAACAGGTACAGTGCCATCAGTGTAGTACCGTCGTGGTACTAGCAGCTGCTCATCATGCGCCGATCGTTGCAGGCGCTGTCACGACGGGTCACGTTATTAATCACTGTATCCGGCGTGGTCCCGCCGGGAGATTACCCCGCGCGCTCCACCATCAACGCCGTCGCAGTCGCTGTCGGTCTCTGCTCACGTTTCACCATCACGTCACCCACTCTTTCTCCTGTGCCGGCTGCTGGACGCTCATGAGTCATGGATGTCCTGCGGCGGGCGGCCTGCATGTGCATCTGGTGGTGGGCGCAGCGAGACGCACACGAGCGAGCCCTGCTGGCGCGCGGCGGCAGCAGCCTGCGTCGCGCGCGGCTATGCGAAGGAGAACGGCGGCCACCCGGCCGGAAGGGTCAGTCACAGTAGCAGATCGGACCAGACGCGCGCTGAGCGGCTCGGCTCAGACGACGGCCGGACCGACGCGACATGTCCTCCCTCCGGTTTCGCCGCGGCGTGTCACCCGGCCAAGGCTCGGGCACGTTCATGCACTCGAGTGAAGGACAAGCCGCAACCTGGACCATATCTCACTCTGCCGTGCCGTGACACCGCCGGGTCGGGTCGAGGCCGTGTCTCGCCACCGGGAGGCACGTCTGCTCGTCTTCGGCGCCCGCGGCCGTAGTCTCTACGCGACTGTGGTGGTCGGAGATGCCACAGCGCGCGCGTTTCCTGACCGGCCATATATATATATCGCTTTCACCGGCAGCTAAATCCACGGCCCTTTCTTTCACCACCACCCACGGATCCACTTTCTCAAGTCCACGCCTGCTAGCGCGAGTGGCAAGATCGAGCCAGTGGCTTGCTCCATGCCGAGCCGACCAGCATTAGGTCGGTCGTACGTACCTCATCCGAGGTTTTTCCTTCAAATTGTCTTGGAGGTCTAGCTTCCATATACTAGACTAGAGGCGAGTGTGTGTGTAACTGTGTTAGGCCTTAGATGTGTGTCCATGTGTGTGTGTGCCACAGCCGACAATACGTGCTTTCATCGCAGCATGTAATCCAACATTGAGGAGCCAAGACGATATACAGGTGAATGAATGGTGGTGAGCCATGTGAGTGTCCTTCTCGATCGTACTCTTGCGGGCGGCGCGCGCTACCTTCCAAAATGTACACGGTGGCGCACGGCATCCCCAACAGGCCAACAGTAGTACTTACACTTGTACAGTCGTCTCGTCCTTGATCGGACGGTCAGGATAGCGACGCCTTGTGCTCAATTCAGCTCGTCACACGTTTTCTTGCACAGCCAAGGCTCGTGTACCGTGTACGTGCGGCCGTGCGCCAGGCCGCCCGGTCGGACGCTCATTGCACACGATCGAACGCCATACGCGCTCCCACCACGAGAACGCAGGGTGGGTTTCTTCGTGACGGTCGTGTCAGGTTCATTTGTCGTCTGCGCTCATCATGCACGAAACGTATCGTATTTCTCTGGGGATTTGTTTGTTTCCGTGGAACCGTATCTGTCGTCGTCCGTGCGTCACATGCTTATGCACCATCATCATGGACGCACGATCCAACAAGCAATCTGCGTCACATGATCCTGCCAAAGCATCTTTATTAATTTCTGTGGTGTGAGTGTGATGACCACAAGGCCCACGCGTAGCAAAAACTTTTAACAGGCGGCCGGGCAGGGTGCATGCAGATCGCACACGTAGATCGATGCACGGTGAAACTCCTTTATTTGATCTTATCTTACTTGGTGTCAAGAATACGTATTGCAATTGGCAAACGCTCCGGAGGTTCTTACACTCATACTGCAAAGTTGTCCTTTTTGATCATTTGTTTTATTCAAAATATTTATATAAATTTTTAAAATAAATTAGTTATTATTATAATATCTTTCATGATCTAATATGTCATAATAAATTGATAATATTTATATAAATTATTCAAGTAAAACGAATGGTCAAATTAAATTTTAAAAAGTCAAAGAATTGTGCTTTTTATTGGACGGAGGGAGTACACTCGTACTACAAAGTTGTCTTATTTCTTTTTTTTTTTTTTTTTTAAAAAAGTGCACGATCCAGAAGTTACTGGTTCTCTCTAACAATTCAACAAAGTAACTGACACGCCCTCACTTTTCTTTTTCCAATCCTCCTCCAAGAGTAATCAAACTACTCCTATGATTGATTGAAGGCACCAACCCCAGACAAAAACATCAGTGGCGACAAAATCCTTTTCCCTTGTTTTAGAAATTTAAAAGCACGGAACCAGCACGGAAAATGGCCAAATGCGCGCGGGGGCCCAACGACAGCGACGGGCCAGCTGAACCGAACCTGCACCCGTCCACACCCACCACACACAACCAGAGCCGGCGAGCCGACCGAGCCGACGAGTGGCGCCGCGGCCGCCGCTCCCTCCACTCACTCACACGCGGGCCCCGCGGCGTCGCCAGCTGTCACGGTCCACACAATGAAAACTTGGAAAGGGTGGGCGCACCGCCAGCTCAGCTCGGCGCCCTGCCATGACGTGGACCGCCCTTTCCTGCTACCACGAACGACCTGCACGGGAGGCGGAGCGACCCACACCGACCGACGTGTGGGGTCGTGACGCACAGGCGCGGTGTGTGTCCTGGTCTCGGTGAGGGGCGGGTCGATAAGGACGTTGCCTTCGCGCGGGCCTCGTGGATGGATGGATAAATACACCTGGAGACCACATGGTGTAGGACTTGGAGCAGGAGATAGCTAGCGCGCGCGCGAGAGCGGGGAAGGAGATCGAGAAGAAGAAGAAGTAGAGCGGCGAGCGGTGGAGGAGCAGAGCAGGGCGAGCTGCAGAGGTCCGGAGACCGGAGGAGGGAGGGAGAGAGGGAGACGTCGCCTGCCTGCGATGTCACCGGCCGCATCCGCCGCCGAAACCGTCGTCGTTGTCGTCGTTGCAGCAAGCGTCCCGAGCGAGCAGAGCAGCTACCACGCCGCGGCGCCGTCCTACGCCGTCTGGGAGAAGGAGCGGTAAGATCGCGGTCGAGCTCTACGTCGGTCGTCGTCTGCTGAAGCTGAACTGAAGCTGCTGCTGTGCCGCCGCCGCCGCTGCTGGTGCAAGGAGAGTAAAGGAGACGTACGTACGCATGGAGGTTGAGAAGGCCAAGTGCGAGTGCTGCGGGTTCACGGAGGAGTGCACGCCGGCGTACATCGCGGCGGTGCGCGCCGAGTACCTGGGCCGCTGGGTCTGCGGGCTCTGCGCCGAGGCGGTGGGCGACGAGATCCGGCGCGAGGGCAGCACCATCACCACGGCCGAGGCGCTCGACCGCCACGTCGCGTTCGCGCGCGCGCCGCCGCCCGCTGAGGACGACCTCGTGGCGGCCGTGGCCCGGCTGCTCCGGCGATGCCTCGTCGACTCGCCGCCCGTGTCTCCGGCGGCCGCGTCACCACAGAGCCGGAAGGTGGCCGCGGGGCCCGGGTGCCCTGATGGAGCTGACGAATGAAGCGTTGAGCCTTGAGCCTGCTTGCTTGGCAGGGCAATGATTGGGGTCACTAGCTGCTTGGTTGAGCTGGTAGTGGATTTTAATTAATTAATTAGTTGTATTATTGTACTAGTACAAGAATAAACATCCGGTGGCATGTGGTGGTAGAAGTACGTACATGTGTAGGTCGCCTTCCCGGAGAAAATAATTCGTGCCGTGATCGATTGATGATTGCTCGAGAGAGGAGCAAATCACGCTCCGTGTGATCGAGCATGAAGTTATTAAGAATATCACTCATTGGAGTAATCAGGACAAGGACTTGTAGTATTTAGTTTGCATATTCAGGTTGTACCTTGTTGTAAGAACATTCTTATCTTCTTGAAATAGTATCTTACTAGCCAGAGCCCCCAGCTTCGCGGGGTGGATAAAGTTGCTTTGGGAAAGTTAATAAGAGTTTATATTCATGGTTTATTCATGTAGTACATGTAAGTGAGATCAGATATAGTTTATCTTTTTTTGGGGAAGAATAGAAGCATAATCTGTACAGTAGATCCAGTTGGAAATGATTTCTTTTTGTGTACCTCCTTTTGGTTGATAGTCTGTTTGAGATTTACGTTGACGTCCCCATTATGAGATCTGGAATCATCTCAACCATGGATTAGTTCCTTATCAAGGCATCGTCAAGAATACTGTGGATCGAGCCTTAGACTTGGAAGGAAAAAAGAGATCATGCACATTCTCTGTTTGCTCAAATTTGAATTGGCTGAACTTACCGTCATTGGTAAGGATTACATTTGGCCAGCGTCTCCGAATCACGGATGAAGCAATGGATGCTTCAAGCTGCGAGGGCACTGGTTGGAAACAAAGTAAGAAAAAATAAGAAGTATACGAAGCAGCTAACTTTTGTAAGCTTAACTGGAGAATGTGAGCCAATGTATTAATAATCAATAACCAATGGATCGTAAGATGGAGATGAGGCACCAAGCTTTCTGGAAATCGGGAGGGGGCACCTTCATTGTTATCTGAAGCAGTGGGTAATGCACTCCTGTGCTACTACGTCCAATGTAGGGCATCTGCAGGTACATATTCAAAAGAATTTGAAGAAGGTACAGGTTGAATGGTAGACATGTGCATGCATAACATAGGGTGTGTTTAGAAGCCCAAATTTCCTCCAAAATTTCCCGCATTCCCATCACATCCTATCACATTCTATCACATCGAAACATTCAATGCACCCAAAGACGCTTGCCGCCACTATAAAATTTAGGTAAATAAAAAACTAATTGTACAAAGTTGAGATGTACATTGCGAGACGATTCTTTTGAGCCTAGTTACGCCATAATAGGATAATATTTACCACTAACAAACGAAACATGCTACAGTGTATAACGTGACGTGCTACAGGAATTTTCAGCCAAAATTTTGGCTTCTAAACACACCCATAGGTGAAAACAACATTTCCTTGATATGGATTGTCAAGATGGATACGTCGTCGTTTTTCGACCCGTGTCCATGTTATGCATGCGACCCTCAATTTGGAACCCGCCAAATAACGAAAAAAGAACTGGATGGCAGATGAATGGCGTTGGGGCTGTAGACAAATCGATACGTTGGGAATAATCACAGCGGAAAGAACTGAATCAAGCAACTAACAATTTTGACTCGTGCAGGGAAGCAGGGGAGAGGCAGCCATGGTAGGTACCAAATGACGGAGCCACCGGGGGGGGGGGCTACCCCTAAGAGCCGGTAATCAAGGTTAATTACTATAGCAAAAATAAAAATCACCATTAAATCTTCATGCAAATCAACATCTCCATTGTTTCACCCCTCTCCTTAAATTTTTTTCGGCTCCGTCACTCCACCGTCACCGGTAGGTAGCAAACGTCCGAAGGTTGAGAGCATGTTTTTAAAGGTGTATGTGTGCAAGACATGACTGTTACTTCTTCACGGATCAATCATATATGAATTGTTGCCTAAAAAGAAAACCATCTAGGCCGATTTGCATCAACATCCCGCTCCGGCATTTTTCGTCGAATACGGAAAGGGGCATGTGTTGCATGGCTTAGTAAGATGACGGCACTGTAGACGCTGAAGTGAAGGTAAGTGAAGGTGATCGAGGAAGCGTAGCGGACGCTGAGTCGCGGTCGGCATGTCGACAGCGTTCGACGACGTGGACGGGCGGAGTGGAGAGCGGATGTGTAACAACCCTAAAATACCAAACACCAAAAATCACAACCAACAAAATTTTTGCAAATGGACCCATGTTTGGTGTGTGACATGCTAGGGAACCACCTTGTAGTTGCACAAGTATCCCCTAATAGCATGTGTGAGCATTTGCATTTCAAACAAGGTATGATTTGGCTTTTATGATTTTATGTGATGCAAATAAAATCAATTAACCTTCACTCAAATAAATGAAATTGTGTTTGTGTTACCAACCATTGGACTTGTAACCTTGAACCCTAGAAGACCTTTAGTGGACCCCAATAGGGTATATGCATGTTGGCAACACATGCATATACACCTAAGTGCCCATGGAATAGTTAGAAGTGGAAATTAAGAAATAGAAACGAGAATTAGAAAAGGAAATAGGAAGGGGAAAGAAATAGCAAGGCCATTTTGGCTGGTTACTCTAACCGGCCCGCCTACTTCGCCCCGCCTCGCACGCGAGAGCCCGCCCGAGGAGGCCCGGCCCGCCCGGTACCGCCCGCCCCAAGACGCGGGACAAGCCGGCCCGGCCGAGGCCCACGCCGTCCCACGGCCGCGGGGGGAAAGATGAGCCCATCGACGCCCGCCGCCTTCCTCCGGTCCCCGCTTCATCCGCTTCCCGCGGCCGCGTCGCCGCGCGCCCCCGTCCGCGGTGAGGGAACGCCGCCGTGTCCGCCCGCCCCCGCCGCGCCAAATACCGGGCCCGCACGGACGTCCAAAACGGCTCGCGCCCGCCACGTGGACGAGCCGCGCGAAGACGCTTTCCCGGCCTAGCGCCGCATGCCACCGTGACGCCGCCGCCATGACCTCACCCGCCACAATTGTTCGCCGCTTGACCGCCCCCGACCGGGTGGAGGGCGCCGCGCAGATCACGTGGACGCCGCGACCCTAAACCCCAGCTTGATGCGATCGCCGAGCACGCCCGCCGCCGGCGCCGCCACGGAGCACTACCGGTCCGGAGGAGCCGCCCCGATCGACCACGCCGTCGCCGCCGCCGTCCCCGCGCGACCTCGCACTCCCCGCCGAGCCAAGAAAGAAGAAGAAGGCGGGAGGAAAGGAGCTGCCCGTCGCCACCGCCGCCGCCGCCAAGCTACCGGGCTCGGCCGTGGCGTGTGGCCACTACAGCCGATCCGCAGCGGGCCGGAGAGGGACCGCCGTGACGCCCACACCGACCCGGGCCCGCGCCACGCCCCGCTCGACCGCCGCTAGCCGCCGACCCAAGGTGAGCACCCTAGCCCCGCCATGCCGCCTCAGGCTCGCTGTCGCAGCCATGTCCGCCGGGCCGTGTTCCCACTCCACGGAAGCCCAAGGTCCGCCGCCTTGAAGCTCCACGCGCGTCGCGCATACGCCCGCACTCGTGCCCAAGCCAAGGCATGGCCATGCCGAGCCCCGGTGGCTCGGGAACGCCGCGGTGCGAGCCAAGCCGCCATAGCTGCCATGGCGTGAAGCCACCCATGGGCGCCGCTCCGTTCGCCAAGTCAAGCCCGCAGCCGGCCACCGGACCGCCACCACCGCTCTCGCCTCACCCTAGAACACCTTAAAGGCTCAACCTTTAGGCCGGGAAAGCCCTTAGGATCGCCGAGACCTTCACCTTGCCGGCTCGGTCGCTGGCTGGAGAGCGCCGCCAGCGTCGCGTGCGTCGCTCGCGTTACGGCTCGCTCACCGCTAACGGTTTGGGCTCGAATGGTTTTAGTGGATTGGTTTCTGCTGTGGGCTTGTTTAGATTGGTTGCAAATGGACTGGCCTACTAATGGTTTGGTTTGGTTTAGATCCTAGAAGAAAACAGTTTGCTCTGGTTTGGATTGGGTGTAATCGGTTTGGTTCTAAATGGGTTGAGCCCATGGATAAGAACGGTTCGCGATCCAAGAAACCAAATATTAGCCGGACCCTAGAAATAAAAGCTCGCGTTCACATTATAAAATTTTATCGAACTTGACTGAAATTTGCTGCAGATGATTTATTGAAGCATGCAGCTATTTCATGCCAATTGGCACTGCCAGATTAAAATGTGGGCCCCACGTCAAAGCCGGACCCTAGAAATAAAAGCTCGCGTTCACATTATAAAATTTTATCGAAACTGACTGAAATTTGTTGCAGATGATTTATTGAAGCATGCACTATTTCATGCCAATTGGCACCGCCAGATAATATGTGGGCCCCGCATCAAAGTCGGACCCTAGAAATAAAAGCTCGTGTTCACATTATAAAATTTTATCGAAATTTACTAAAATTTGTTGCGAGATGATTTATTGAAGCATGCGGCTATTTCATGCCGGTTGGCACCGCCAGATCAATATGTGGGCCCCGCATCAAAGTCGAACCCTAGAAATAAAAGCTCGCGTTCACATTATAAAATTTTATCGAAATTTACTAAAATTTGTTGCAGATGACTTATTGAAGCATGCGGCTATTTCATGCCGGTTAGGCACCGCCAGATCAATATGTGGGCCCCGCATCAAAGTCGGACCCTAGAAATAAAAGCTCGCGTTCACATTATAAAATTTTCTCGAAATTGGATGAAATTTGTTGCGAGATGATTTATTTTAGCATGCGGCTATTTCATGCCAATTGACACCGGGCAGATTAATATGTGGGCCCCACGTCAAAGCCGGACCCACATCAATATGTTATAGTAAGGGCTTAGAAAACTTGTGGGTTTAGATTTGGTTTGTGATGGGTTTAGACCATAGTTAGAGAAACGGTATGGTGCGGATTGGGGAGAAAAAAGTAACGGTTTGGGTTGGTTTGGTTGGTGTGGGTGGAAGAATAGTGTGGGGCTGAATTGAATTTCCTTTTTCCACACGTTTGGTTTTGGGCTGGTTTCGGTTTGGATCCTAGCCCACTAGCGGCCGAGTTAGGCCAAAAACGAC
The DNA here is from genome assembly GCA_015847255.1 of Hyparrhenia diplandra. NCBI lineage: Eukaryota > Viridiplantae > Streptophyta > Magnoliopsida > Poales > Poaceae > Hyparrhenia > Hyparrhenia diplandra. Next base: position 88,642 of record JADLZK010009997.1, read on the forward strand.
AAAGGACGACCACCGGGACATCACCATCGCGCTCGCCTTGTCGAGGAACGTGGAAGGCCACCAGCTTTGAAGCCCTAAGAGCCCCGCCCGTTGTTCGCAATCGCGACGCCGCACCACCGCCGGGCGAACCGCCGCCATAGCGGCCGAGCAGGCGGCCTCTGCCGAAGAGTATGGTCGGCGGCGCCACCTTATGGCGTTGCTCGCGAGCCTATCGATGGAAAAAGGGGCGTGGCCCCGCTAGAGCCGCGGCCATCTCGCCGTGTCCGCCGTTGACGCCTTCTTGCCGCCGCCGTGACCGGCCTCACCCGGTTCAGCGTTGGCCGCCTCCACGCTGGCCACCTTCACCCAGCCCTCGCGAACCTCGCCAACGAGTTGGAGGAAAGGAAAGCCCTCCTTTACGTGGTTCACCGCGAGGCGCATCGTGCCGGAGCGGCGCCGTGGACTCGGTCCCACCGTGAGCCGGGAGCGGGGAGAGAGCGGGTGGACTCGGTCTACCACAAACCATCATGTGGTCCACGGACCACACGGGTTAGTCCACCAAGAGCCACACTCATTCGCCTCGAGCCCGAGGACAAGCCCGTTGGAGGCCCAAAGACCACCACGTGGATGCCCATATCCGGCCCCCTCGCCGGGGCAACGTCTGACCGCGTTGTTGCGTTTCCTAAGCGCAAGTGCCAAAAGGCAAGAGCACTGGGAACCACGGGTTGACTCCCCACAACGACTTCACCGAATCGTTACATTCCAGCTACCATCGCCACGGGATGTCGGGTGGCATCTCGTAGCAGCATTACGTAACAAGTCCGCAAGCGCACGGAAATACCGTTGTAGCATTTCACCGGAGATATTCAGGGTATCGTTATTTATATTTTCCCAAAGGAAGGCATGGTGTAGGACTCTAGCAGGGGCATGAACAAGACGACATGTTTATGCGATTGACCAATACTCAATACGAGGGGGTAAGTCATGATAGTTTAAGATAGTGTGACACACACTTGGGCCAACCTCAAGGATAAAAAGGAAGATAAAGAATAAAGAATATTCTTAAGTGGAGCAGGCATTCTAAAATAGTTGTGTAAAGAACAAGTTAATAATCATGCAAACATAGATGACTAGAGTTTTAGGTCGAGAGTGAGATGGACGGGGAGACTCCGGAGCCATACGGCCCAATAGAAGCATTTATTTAACTCCTACAAAGACACACCTAACGTGGGGGATTTCAAGGGACGGTCAAGGCTTGTCACGACCAAGCCGCCTACCCCTCAACCGTGGCATGCACTCATATTCGAAGGATACGGCATCCGGACACCACGCCCCGCATACTAGGACACTACTCATGTCCCCCATGGCCCCCACCCTACGGATGGACGGAATAGGACACGAGCAAGCCCCGAAGGACACAACGAACCGCCACCTCAGCACAACTCTTACTCTACTCAAATACATGGCATGAATGGTTAGGCCCTAAGTTCTATACGACTAACCACGACATAGGAACTATAGTCTAGTTCTTCTATCATGATCGTGTCGAGAACAACATGTCAAGAATATAACATGTAAATACTCTAGCTCTATTGCACAAGCATATGAGATCAAGACTTGAGGATAAACCATAAATGTATTCATACCGAATATTCCTTCTCCCAAGTACAAGCTCTCCAATGAAGCTTAGCCTTGCTCCAAATACTACTAAAGACTAAAAGAACTAGAGAAGTGGAGGAGTAGAGAGGAGAGGAGAAGAGGAGTAGAAAGTGAGGAGGCTCCAAATGGTGTGTGTTACAATGGTGGGAGATGGCCTCCTTTTATAGGTAGAGGAGAGGGGGCTCATTGGAAAATGTCCCTCCCCATATGGAAGGAGCCAAAACCGACACGGGAACACCTTCCAAATCTACCAAACCGACCAACTAACGCCGGCAACGCCCGATTTTGGAAGGTAACGAACCGCCCCCCCCGGGGCTGGGCCCGAGCCGCTCGGCCCAGGGTGCGGCGCGCACCGGTGGTGCGCGGCGCACCTTGCTGGGCCCGCCTGGCTCCGCCCGGCCCGGGGGGGCGCGTTGTTGGTCTGAAAAGTTGTAGGGCGGCGTTGGCTCGGCCCGATTCTGCGTGTTTGGTCCATTTCTCCCTTGGGCTTGATGTTCTTCGAGAATGCGCTTTCGTGGAGGCGCCTTTTGGTACATTTTCCACATGTTTCTTATATAAATCTGCACAATAATAATTTGGACACTACAAGTGGAAATATGTGAGTTATAAATGTATATGAGTATGATAAGGTATAGTTTCACCCCTTTATGATAGGATGTTGACGTTACAAATGTGTCGTTAGTGACCGTCAACAACCGTTGACCGGTCAACGATTGACCCGGCCCCACTGCCGCTGACCCCACGAGCCGGTCCCACCCGTCATTCGACTTTGGAACCCTCGCGTCACCGATGATGTCATCGGTGATGTCATACTTTGACGTCACCGACCCGCGTGTAATACACGGCCAGCGGCCGACCAACTGATTACGCCACGCGTGTTAGGCGTTGCATTTCTTAAGTGCAATCACTAGAAACAGGTTTAGAACCCATCTCTAATAACGGGCGCCTAAATGCGCCGTTGACATTCCTAAGTGAAACCACCGCGGTCGGTGATAACACTAGGTACATCAACGGTGATAGATCTTGCCAAAGAAGATATTCATCCGCAGCGCCACGGATCTATCATTGTAGCATTTCACCCGAAGTATTGAGGTATCGTTATTTATATTTTTCCCAAAAAGGAAGGCATGGTGTAAAAGTCTCTAGTTGGACATGGTCAAGATGACACGAATGTATAAAAGACCAATGCTCATAATAGGGGTAAAATAAGATAGGTAGTAGGATAACTTGACACACACACTTGAGCCAATCTCAAGAATAAAGGTAAAATAATGAATAAAAGAATAAATCTAATATGGAGCGAGGCATATCCCGGATAGTCATATCAAGATAGTAGATACACACATGTTCGACCGTTAGAGATTCTACGTCAAGATCGCCAAGGTCTCGCGAATTGCCGGGCACCGGCCCACGCCCAAAGGGCGGTGTCCGGCAATTGCACCGCGCCACACCCGAACGGGGGATTACAAGGGGACGGACAAGGTCTGTCACAACCCAGGCCGCCTACCCCTCAACCGTGGGATGCGCCACAAAAAGATAGAAAACCCTTAGTCTAGACACCACGTCCACACTAGTGATTATTACTCCGGGCGTGTTAACAAGGCTTACCCGGCCCAGGGGTCCTTCTACCGCAGCACCGCCCCGAAGGAACGACTATCAATCCCGCGAACCCAACATTAACCAAGGCTAACTCGGTAGAACTCATCATAGCAATCTAGCTCTTTGGTCTAAACATGTATGTATGATAGACTAAGCACGAAGTTCTATAAGACAAGATCATGATATAGGAACTATAGACTAGTTCTTCAACCAAGATTATATCACAAGAACTTTACTCTAATTCAAGAACATGACTATATTGATAAGTAGAGAACAAGAACAAGATGAAGAACTCTAAATTGATCATACCGAATAGCTCCAAAATGTCTTGCTCTCCTTTATTAATCCTTGCCAAACTCCTCCTAAGTACAAACTAAGAAGAAGAAGAAAGAAGAAGAAGAAAGGGAGAGGAAGAAGAAGAAGAAGAAGAGAGAGGCTACATTGTGTGGTGTCTCGTTGAATGAGGGGGAGAGGGCCTCCTTTTATAGGTAGAGGAGAGGGGGCTCATTGGAAAATGTCCCTCCCACATGGAAGGAACCAAAACCGTCCTTGGGCACCTTCCAAATCTGATTGAACCGACCATCCAACGTCGGCCTGCGCCCCGTTATGGAAGGTAATGTGCCCGCCGCCAAACACGGGCCTGAACCGCCTCGGGATGGGTGCGGGCGCACCGGTGGTGCGCCGCACTGTCCGGGCTCGGTTGGGCGGCCTTGGCATTTGGCGTGTTTGGGCTTAAAAAGTTGTGTGGCGGTGTTTGCTCGGCCCGATTCTGCGTGTTTGGTCCATTTCTCCCTTGGGCTTGATGTTCTTCGAGAATGCGCTTTCGGGGAGGCGCCTTTTGTTACAAATTCCACTTGTTTCTTATATAAATCGCACAATAATAATTTGGACACTACAAGTGGAATTATGTCAATAATAAATGTATATGTGTGTAGTAAGGTATAGTTTCAACCCCTTATTGGTAGAATGTTGACGTTAAAAATGTGTCGTTAGTGACCGTCAACATCAGCCACCGATTTTATCTATCTTTTATCTTTTTCAAATAATGAATTTAACTTAGAAAATTCATAACTTATTCATACGAACTTTAAAAATTATGAAACAAGAGTCCAAATTTTTCTAAAATCGAGCTCTACGTCATAGGCTTATCCATGAGTGCATTTGGAGTTTTTGGATTTCTATTTGCTTCCTTGTGAATGTCTTTAGGAGTCACTTATCGCGACTCTACGTTACGTTTTGGTCAGGAGGAGAAGCTACTCGAGGAGGATGACCCGAAGTACTCGGAGGACTTGTCGACGACCTCGAGGTGCTACTTTCCCACCCACCTCGTGGATCCTATTAGACATGCCATGATAGATTGCTAGCGCTTTACATTTCTGTTGCATTGCTATATGCTAGGATCTACGACGAATCACGAGGATGAGTCTTGACGGGTGATGCTTCCGGGCATCCCCGCGTTGTTTAGTACCTGTGGCGGGTACATGGTGATTTTTCCCGAGGACGGGGTGGAGAGCCTTGGTGGAACGAAGCCCCGGAAATGGAGGTGCCATAGGGCACGAGGGACTTGAGTTTCCCGAAGATGTCTTGTCCGGTCCTACCTAAGGACTTGTTTCCGTTATCTCCCGAGGTGTTCTAGAGCACTAATGATGGTGATCTTGTGGTTCTGGGTGTACAAGCGCTGCAGAGTTAAAACCAATACGTATTGTCCCCGCCTTCGGGCATGGTTATATTCATATCTTAGGCACGGACTACTTTAGGTTTGCGCGGCTTTTCTAGCCCTGGACTACCTTTGGGTGTGTGCGGAAACTTACGGTATGTCTTCTTCCCATGACCCACGTTTCTCACGAGTAGTGAGAGGTGTCCTCTCTCTTCTTACCCCGAGCTGAGTTAGTGATGGGAGTTGGGTTCTGGTGAGAGCCCGGAAGAATTGAGAGCCGATTAGGCAAGCGCGAATGAGCCGGTGGGCCGTCTTGTCGCCGAGTGAGAGTGTGAGTTGTGAGATGTGTTATGGTAATGGATTTTGGGATGGGCATGATATTGGATTTGGCGTCACACTGGGTTTGGTGTGACTTTGGGGATGAGAATAAAACTTGATTATTATTTATTATTATAAAACTTGATCGCTTGCATAGGAAACTATAGCCATATATAGGCTGTTGATATACCCTTTGCATTCCACAAAGCACCACAAAGCAAAGCAAAAGCATAGGGTGGGAAACAGTAGCCAGTACGAAATGTACTGAAATGCGGTTTATAGGTTGCAAGACGGACTTCGGCAACAAGAAGGATTAGACGGTTTTGTGCCCACGCTCAAGCTGGAGTTGGATGAAGATGCTTCCGCGACTTTCTTCTAGCTGTTCTGGATGCTGCGTGACTCTGTTAGCTTCCGCCAAGTGGCGATGTATTAATGTAAACCTCTCTACTTGTATTCTTTTTATTCAAAGTTTGACTCGTGTTGACGTTTCTTAACGCACACGAGATAAATCCGCAAGCGCCACGGAATTGTCGTTGTAGCTTTCACCCGGAAGTATTGTGGTATCGTATTTTCCACGAGGGGAACGATTGCGCTCTAATCTTTGAAGCGGGGCCACCCTAGGATAACTATGGATAGTGAGGTATCTTTATGGGCTTAGGTTTTCGAGGGATTTCTAGGGCTGTTATCTCCTTACTGGCACACGGCCCCGCGCCCAAGATGCGGGCGAGTCCGGCCATTAGCTCTAAGTCACAAAATTTAACGTGGGGGATTTCAAGGGACGGTCAAGGCTTGTCACGACCCGGCCGCCTACCCCCTCAACCGTGGGATGCTTCAAAAAAGATAGGTGAACGCTAGCCCAAACACCACGTTTTGCACTACCATCCACAACTCTTGGGTTGATCAAGGTTCCCCGGTCAAAGAGTTCCTTCTCCAAGAGTTACGATCCGAAGGTACGACTATCGATCCCGCAAGTCTATAACAGCTAAGATAATATACTTGAAGAACAATAAGCCGAAAGATAATCACAAGCTTTCTTACCAAAGTGTAAGTAGCTTGTAGAGGTACAAGCGTTGCGGGTGCCGACAAGTCCCAAGACTCCGACCACCCGAGATCCCGGCGCAAGACCGGGAGGCACAGGGACTCCATGGAGAAGAGGCCAAGCCCTCTTCTACTCTTCCCTCTCTCACTCTCCGTTAGAACTAAGAGGAAGAAGAATAAGAATAAGAGTGGGACTTCTTCCTCTCTTCTACATTGTGGCTCCTCCTTGTGTTGTATGAAATTGGTGTGTGTTTACAATGAGGGGAGAGGGCCTCCTTTTATAGGTAGAGGAGAGGGGCTCATTGGAAAATGTCCCTCCCCATATGGAAGGAGCCAAACCGACCTTGGTACACCTGCCTAATTTGCTAAACCGACCAACCAACGTCGGCAACGCCGTTATGAAGGTAACAAACCGCCTCCACGAAGCTGGGCTCGACCGCCTCGCCAGGGGGTGCGGCCGCACAGTGTGGTGCGCGCCAAGACTGCTGGGCCCCGCCTGGCTCGGGCTTCGGGCAGCCGGGCGTGTGTGGGCTTGAAAAGTTGTGTGGCAGTGTTTGCTCGGCCCGATTCTGCGTGTTTGGTCCATTTCTCCCTTGGCCTTGATGTTCTTCAGAATGCGCTTTCGTGGAGGCGCCTTTTGGTACATTTTTCACTTGTTTCTTATATAAATACTACAAAATACATTTGGACACTACAAGTGGAAATATATTAGTAATAAATGTATATGAGTATAAAAAGGTATAGTTTCAGTCCCTTTATGGTAGTAAGTTGACGGGAAAAATATGTCGTTAGTGACCGTCAACACTCAGAATCGGTCGTAATTCGGATAATATGATAGAATGATCCTTGGGGACTATCATGTTATACTTCATTCTGTGGATTTCCCTTCGTGGAAATCGGGGATGTTCTGATTGGTATCAAGAGCCGACTTGACCGTAGGGCGAGACCCCTAGGTTTGGACATTAGCCTTAGGAGTGAAACTTGCTTTCTTCGGTTATATTACCGACCCCGCATCTTTATATGCACGGCTTACCCCTCTGTGCGGTAATGATACTAAATCTCGCATCTCTACATGCATGGATTATCTCTCTCCGCCCGAGACATTACTATTCATGCATCTCTATATGCGTGCATTACCTCTCTAGCCGGATTCATTACCAACCCCGCATTTTACGTATGCATGGATTATCCTCCCGGTTGGATACATTGCCAATCCAAAGATTTCCTTATGCATGGATTACCCTCTAACCAGATGTGGCACCAACCTTGCATCTTTATATACACGCCTTATGCTTTTCGCTAATTCCTAACTCAACCTTCATGGACTTGTGTAGATGGTGAACCTAAGACCACCGTCGGCCGCCCATCGACGACGGGCAAGCTTACTGGGGGCGGGTGATACCTCCTTCGTAAGGCACTCGGAGAGCTAGGCATTCCCGCCGAGCGCCCGGGTGGTTTCCAGAGAATGGAGGAAGGTCGATGGCGGGCGGAGGCGAGCCGAGCGGTCTTGTTGGGCGGGCCCGGGGCGTGCGCGCCCGGGTGCTTTCTAGAGAACGAGAGGAAGGTCGGATCGGATGAGCGAATGGACGGCACGGCCGCGCTTTGTCCATGGGTATCGGGACGGTGAGGAGTCGGCTTGGGATCGTTAATGTACAAAGTGGATTTTGCTCACCACGTTTAAAGTATAACTAGTTAGAGCCTCCTGGGCCGGCGGCGGTAGGCACTATGAGTATGAGGAGTGTTTCATTGAAGCCAAAGTAATCACATGTTATATTTCAGGATTTTGCATAAATCTGGGGCAAGTAGGAAAATATATTATTTAGACATTGTTGATTTGCCATGCATTTTAATTAGACAGTAAATTACAATTTTAGAACTAATATGATCGCCAACGTTAGCACCAAATAATGGGATAATGGTATGAAAATATAGAGCATGGTTTTAGAAGAATTATGGAAATGGAATCATGCGATTCGAATTTAGGATTCTTGGAGATATGATTTTCCGAAGATTTAATATGAAAAAAGATACATGGAATATTCTTCAAAAATTATTCCTGGATTTATGTAAATGCAATTGAGGTGGAAATGTTTGGGTAGGCTAAGGGGTGTACTTAATTTATTTACAAATATTCTCGGGAATTTTTCCGATGCATGGAAAATGGGATTACACTTCTCCTGTGTATTCTGTTCAGGTGCGTGTAGCATTTTCATCTTGGCTGACGCACGGGTCCGCTTTGAAGTCAGGCTGGGCGGTTACTGTGCTGTGGATTCGTTCCATAGCGTGGTGCACCGATCTAGGGTTGTCCTTTGTTTCTCTATTTCGCATGGACCAAGTTCATGGATAGAACAAAGAGGGAGAGTGGGTGTTGTTTGGTCATTCGCCAACGCACGTGGCTTGGTGCCGTGGTGCCTGCTGCCTGCCCCCTGTTCTGTGAGAGTTGTCCCTGTCCCCATTCCAAAAAGAAAGAGAGCACGGGAGAGAAGGGAATAGGATAGAGAGAGAGAGAGAAATGGGAAGGGCAGGAGAACGGACTCAGATTCGGTGCCTTACCTCTAGCAAGGCACGGCGTACCTTTCGGCCTGCTATCCACCGTTGAAACACAATCCGACAGCTCTAACAAATTTCAGGCGCATCTTTTAGCTTTTCCCCATGGAAACAGGCGGGAACGGAGCCTCAGCTGCGCGCGCGCTGCGCCGGTCTCTCACGCGCTGCCATGCCCGGTGACCGCCGTGCAGCGTGCTGGTGTCCCGCGCGCCACGCCGACCGCCACGCCAGTCGCCAGCCTCCGCGCCGGTCTCCACGCACCGCACGGCGCTGCCCGCCGGCTGCCGGGCCGATCTCCCCTCCCCTGCGCTGGGCAGCGTCGCCCACAGCCTGGAGGATTCGTGTCGTCCTACAACCATCGATCTGAGAACCGGCACGTCGAGCACGAGGAGCATCGAGCAGACCAGCATCCTCCGTAGGGACGCCTTGCAGCTGCAAGGACATCATCGAGGAGGACCATCCTTGTTTCTTTATTTGTTCATAAAAACAATGATGGCAGCAGACCTGCCCAGTACATCTCGTCCATGGCAGCAAGGACCTCCAGGTCTGTGTCCATCCATGGAGCCTGCGTCCGAGCTCCATCTTTCCTGGTCGGTGCGAGGACCATCTTCTCCTTGCCGGCGCGAGTTCTGGCACCTCGGGGAGGCGCGGAAGGGCTGCAGCCCTGCGGGATGGGTGAGCTTGCAGAAGCGTGCAGCTCAGAGACGCGAGGAGAGCTGCGGCGGCGTGACAACGGGAGGGCTGCGGCGCGAAGTGTGGCGCGCAGCGCGGAAGGTCAGCAGCGACGCGAGCAGCAGCGGCGAGCGGCGCGCTATGCGCGAGGGCAGCGGCGCCGCCGCGTACAGTGCGGGGAGCAGTCAATTTCCTGGCCCAGCCCGAGCAGCCCGTGAGGAGAGATCGAAACTTTTTATTTAAGCCGACGGATTGAGTTTGAACGGTGGATGGAAGGCCGAAAGGTACGCCGTGCCTCGCTAGAGGTAAGGCACCGAATCTGAGTCCCAGGAGAACAGGCAAGGCAAGCTAGGCGAGCACGACATGGGGCAAGGTGTGGCGAGGCTTGGCTGTGCAGGATCAGGCGGCAGCGGCGTCGGCGACGCACGCTCCGAGCGTGAAGGAAGCAGAGCAGGGCGACGGGCATCTTGGTCGCGGCGTGGCGCGCGACGGCGGGGGCAGGAGAAGGGAGATGGGCGAGGCGGAGCAGCTAGGGAGAAGGGGAAACAGGCCACGTCGGGCGTGAATCGTCGCGTCTCTGCAGCACCACGCGGCGACTTGGCGGGCGCGCCTCCACGCGCTGGGCGCCGACGCCGCCCGGCGACCCGATGAACCCGCGCGTGCATAGGGTGATGGTGGCTGCGCCGGCTCGCTACGGCCTGGTCCCAGCGTGGTGGAAGGCTGGGTGGTGAGCGCGCGGATGGAGGAGTGGGAGGGGCGGAGCAGGTGTGGATGGCTGGAGGCGAGCAGCGCGGGGCGTGTCGATGTTTCTCGGAGGGTGGAAGGAGCAGAGGCACGAACGGACGGATGGATGGAGCCCCTCGAATCGGATCGGATCGGACGGCTCGGATGGCTGTTGACCATTTACTGTAGTTCACGGTACATGGACAGTGATGTTGACTCACCAGGATTAAAGGATCTATATAGATTCTATAGATAGATACAATTGTATCCATGTATGCAAATTATCAAGTAACTTGCTCATTGCTGATGGACAGATTGAATGCTGCAGTACAAAGCTTCACGTATGGAAGTTTGTCCGATTACCACTACACATTCCATTTGGCTCAAGTGAAATCCTATTATAAGTCCTCTGAAATTCACTACTACAATAAATCTTTTTTGCAAGGCACTTACGAATTATTAACCGCGGGCGGTTTTTCAAAAAAACGCTACGACAAATGCTCCTATTAACCGCGTGATAGTTATTTTTTTATTAACCGTGACGGTTAAAAAAAAAAGCCACGCAAAATGGATTAACCGTGACGGTTTTTATAAAAGAGACCGCCATCGAAAATAGGCATATTAACCGTGGCGGTTTTTATAAAAAGCCCGCCACGGTTAAAAAGGCCTAGCCCACTTCAAGCGCCAAAAGCCCAAGTTACACAATACCGCGCCAGCGTATATAAGTTTAAACCTAACCGTAACCCACTCACTCTTTCCCTCGGCCCCCCTCACTTCTCTCCTAACCCCGACGGCGGCCGCCTCGGATCCCCGGCTCCATCTCCTCCCCACAACACCAAGCCTCTCCCTCCCCACTTCCCATGGCGGCGGCCTCCTCCGTCCCCTCGACGCGGCGACGGGGGCGGCGCTCTCCTCCCTCCACCTCGAGCTCCATGGCGGCGGCGGCCTCGAGCCCGTCGGCGGCGCGCGGCCATCCCTCCTCCCCCTCCCCGGCCGAGCTCATCGGCGCGAGCGACGGCGGGCGGCGGCGGCGGCGGCCATCCCCTCCCGCGCCATGGCGGCGGCGCGGCCGGGTGGCGGTGGCGCCGGATCTCAAAGCGTGGAGGCCGGATCCGCAGCGTGGAGGCCGGATCCGGTGGCGGCCGCCGGCCGCGGTAACTGATGGTGGATCGGGCGGTCGGCTCGTCATTGGTCCACGGGCGGCGGCGCCCCGCTTCTTCTTCTAACCCTAACCTAACAGCCGGCGGATTCGGGCGGTGCAGCCTAGATCCGGCCCGTTAGGGTTAGGGTTGGGTTTTTTTATTTTTTTTGGATTAACCGTGGCGGTTTTTGAGGTTTTAAAAAACCACCACGGTTAATCGCTGATTTACGCGTGACTTTTTCGTGTGTCGGTTTCAAAAAACCGCCACGGAAAATAAAAACCTCTACGGAAAATCTTTTTATTGTAGTAGTGATTCCTCTAAATCCTTAGCTAGGCTAGCCAACCCACCGCCAAAGCAAAAACAATCTATAGCCACATGTGTAGAAACATCGCCATCTGAATTTACGTAGGTAAGTTGCAAAGTGTAACATAGACCAAAATGACCTTATTTTTAAGAAAAAGAAACGAGGCTAAAGATTGCAAGCTCGGTTAATTTGGGTAATAAGGCTAAAAACATGAGAACAGATGATAAACTACCCACCTAAGATAGGCCTCATCGTTGCCACCTAATTGTTCTTCAAAACGAGATAGAAACTTCAAGATGATGCCTCCAAGAAGAACATGACAACGTCATCATTTGCCTGTAGATGAAAGTTGGATTTTTTTCACAAGGTCTTTCATGATTATTGGGAGGTATGTCACCACATAACATCTCCAAGGAAAAAAATATTGCTCTCTCTAGCAAGAAGCCGATAGAATCATAGAACCTTTGGCTCCAACCCACAGAACCTTACAAGACCATAGGCACTAAGGCAAATATCTCATTGGCCTCGATTATTGTCACCATCTTCCATATTCTTGCTTGATAAAGGAGCCTTGGATGCCCAATGCACCATATGCAAGGCAACTAACATCCCTTAGGCATGGTGGAGTGGAGATGACCAACACTAAGGCGAAGTACATCCATAGTTGGTGAAAAGGCTGCTCGTAGTGACGTGTCACTCGTCAGCCGGATCCTTAAATACATAGTCATTATCTTAGACCACTCAAGACCCCTTGTTTATGTTTCTAAAAAAAGACCCTTGTTTATGTAGCTAACAATGTCAACTACTGACTTAGGAACAAAGTTGCTAATGTGACTACAATGTTTAGTAACCATCAATGGTGAAGCGTGAACCAAAACATAGAGGGGCCAATTTTCTAATTATGAACCAAAATGTATGCATGAATGGTAGATAAGTACTAATAAGCCTTAAGAAAACACAAGTTTCTGATTATGTTGGGTGTGTAATGAGCCGGATAGCCAATGCAGGTGGTTTATTTCCCTCGTTAGTTCCCATTCTAGTTGAAACAAGAAGATATACAATATGAGTTTGCATTATGTACAGATTTTTTGTTGGGAAAAAATGATTTAGGCCTTCAAAACAATATGTGGCAAGGGGGACCAGGGGCCTCCATGGCCTCAACGTGGCTCCGCCACTAGCAACCATTATGGGTAAGAGGGTTTACTACACTAGAGTGAGTAGAGACGTAGATGGAAATTAGAGGCCTTATTTAAATGTATAATGGAGCTCTAACCGTCAAATGAATAAATGGTCGAGGAGATTGCAAAGCCACGTAGAAGTGGGTTACATGTGATTTTGGTTTCTATACTCACCGGGTTAGAGCAAGTTTAATAGAAACTCCCACCGCTGGCCGCAAAGCAGATCGCATGCAAGGCTATGAGCCTGCTAAGTATAGTAAACCGCTAAGGCCAGAGCCTCGATGGGAGTTTCATTCTCATTAAATGACATGACACATCGCCAGATTTGCTTATGTGGCGAGATATTTATGAGGAGAGAGAGGGAAAGAGTTTCATAAGAGTTTCGACAGGACGACACTCGGTCCTCACGATTACCCAGGCGATGAAACTCGATGACACCCGCGTTGAGAGCGACTGAGTTTCGTTCCGGGATCTGCTGCATCACGCATCTCTCCTGTCCTTTTTCTGCCACCGCTGTCGACGGGACGGGATGGAACGGTGGCCCGGTTGTTGGACTTGAGGACTTGCATGTCATGTACGTACATGCCTGCTCAGCTTGTATGCAGAAAATTTTGTCCCCTGTCGCGTACGCGAACGAACCTGATACGTCTAGATTTTGCATATAGTGTGAAAGCTTGTATGTATGAAAAATGATCTCCTTAAATTATGTATAATCATTTTAGTATATGTAATATTGGATTAATTAATATATTTTACATGATTATTTTTCGGCATGTGATATATTGTAGTTAGCAAAGTGATTAGTTTAATTTAGATATAATTTGAAATAGCTACATAGTTTATATGGCACAAAGGATCGTAACATTATGCATACATTAACTGTTCCAGCTTGTGTTGGAAACGGTGAAGTGAAACATCCCATTGAGAGAGTCAGTTCCATTTCTCAATTTAAGGCTGCAAAGGCGACGTGGTAGTCTTGGTAACTGGGAAATGAAATCCACCATTGAGACTGGCCTAAAAAAAAGTTAGCGGTAAAGAAAATCTAAGCATTTAATATTAGTAGGCTAGAAGTCATCTCATCACCCACATTGGTTGCATGCAACCACTCGTCTTGATATTTGTGATACGCCGGGATTTTGATAAGCTGGCTCCATTCTCTTTCTTCGTTTCTCTCTCGCCACCTAGAATTTTGATGATGTGGACTGCCTTACAGCCCGCTGAGTAGGACTTATAATACTTGCTCTTACATGTGATTTTTTTTCTATACTCACTAGGCCTTGAAATATGAATTTTGAATAGTTAATGCTCCCTTCGTCCAGAACCAAACAACACTAAAAGAGGGATATCACACTAACCCATTTCTAGTCATCCTACCCAGTAAACACACGGTTAGGCATCCCTAAAAGTTATAGCCGTGGAAGCTTGAAATAAAATGCTAGAGGTGAAACACAAAGGAAATAAGTCCATCATAACTTTTTTAATTCATCTCCATGTCAGCGTAGCCCTCTCAATTTATAAATAGCTAAAATGCTACATAACACTACTACCGAGCTAAATCAAGCTGGCCAGCTGAAAATGAATATAGAAATCTTTCTAATCTCTATATACTATCCGTGGCCGATTCAGAGGGCCGAGATCGGGCCACGCCGCCATAATATGATCGGACGGTCGAGGCTTGCCCGTCGTGTAGAGGAGAGAGAGCTGCACGAGGCCGCGCGGGCGCAACCGCGCTCGACCTGGCCATCCTCCGCCGCCCCCCGCACCTCCCTCCTCCTCCGGGCGTGGCGGGTGGGCCAGCAGCTCCCAGGAGCGGGCGGGGTGCGGAGCACGGCGACCCCTCGTCGCGGGCGGCGGTGCGGGTGAGGTGGCTTGGGCCACCTCGGAGCGGGCGGCGGGGATACCAGAGTCCGGGGAGAGCGGATGAAGGACAATTACCTAGCGGCGTGGACGGCCGAGACCTTCATTGCGGGGCCGAGCACTCCATGGAAGGGGACGCCGCGGGGGTTGCCGTGGTAGGGGGGCCGGGGCTGCGGTGCTTGAGCTTCACGCCCGCGCTCCCCTTTTGACTCGCGCGTGAGTGGTCCTTCATTCTTCAACGAGTGAGCAATGGGCCCTCTCGCCTTCCCCGGCTCGCGGCGTCCAGCCTCCCTCCCACGCCCCGGCGACGGCGCCGGCCCGGCGTCCGCACCGCCGCAGCCTCCCCCCAACGCGCCGCCAAGACGACGCACGCGCCTCACCCACTCTGCTTCCCTGCGTCTACCTCCCCTACGCGCCCCCCGCGCCTCCGGCCATCAGGTGCGCCCAGCCTTCTCCCTTCCCGTCGCTGATTGTCTTCTGCTGCTTCTATTCGATTCGCCGTCTCCGGAATGTACACTGTGAGGCTTCAATCTGCTGCTTCCTTTCGTCTTGGTGATATGTGCCCTTTAAGGGCTCGACGAAATGCCCAGACGGCTCTGTTTGCTGATATTGCATCGGTGGGGGGATACGTTCATTTACTTACAGCACTTTGTTCCAAATCAATATTGTAACAATTACCCTCATGCTTTCTTCAGTGATTTATTTGCTTAGGGACTCTATTGAGTCGTTTACTTTATCGTATTGTCCTTCGCCCTGCAGCTGCCGTCGGAGTAGTTCTATTTGGTTCTACAGGACTACACATCCTACAAGAAGACAGGTAGTTATTTTTACCATGCCACAACTCACATTCAGCTGCGTGACAACTCCATTCGGGGCAGCTGAGTCATCAAATTAAAGGCAGTGGCCAATGATCCAGCAGAAGGGGCAGCATTGTCACGCAGCTCACATTCAGCTAGCGTCTCTCCATCGAAACTTATGGCAAAGTGATCGATAAAGTGATTAGTCAATGAGGTAAACTGATTCTAACAAGCGTCAAGTTGTGACCGTAATTTCAACATAAACTCCACTCCATATGGAGTTCAGAAACGATTGGATTACATGCACAACTTATGTATCTTATTTATTTTTCTCCATGCAATTTTTAAAGTTTAATGTTTGTTAGTTTTTCTCTTTCTCCATTGAAATGCCACGATTTCTATAATATCATTGTGAGCAATATTACCAATGACAAGCTGATGCTCCATCAGAACTTGTCTTTTGTTCTCTATGAAATTCCATCAATGTTCTGGAGATATGCGTTAAAAAAAATATTAGTCTTCCATCATTAAGTAGATATATTTATTGGAAGCTGCTGCTCTGCACTGATACTGTCACATAATCGCGCAACATATACTGGCCTAACATAGCCAGGCGCGCGGCAACGCCGCGCTTGTTTCTAGTATAATATATAGATGCACAGCATTTGATTATTTTATTATATATTTCGTGAGTAATGTTGAAACAAATATTCTAGATGTATTAGGCTTTGTTATTGATGGCATAGGTGGGTAATTTTCAGGAAATTAGATCCAATGGTTACTTCTGATAGATTACACCAATCTAACGATCGGATGTTTTGCTTTTTTTTTTTTTTTTTTTTTTTTTTTTGAGAATTTCTAGTATTTTGATTCGATTAATATAGATGCCTCAAAAGGAGCCTCCAATTAGTACGGATCGGTAAAGATAGGTGGCGGCGCTTGGGCTACGGCCTATACAGGATATTATGTGAGAGAAGGATAATATAATGCCATAGGTGCATAGTATTTGAATATTTTATTATATATTTCGTAAGTAACGTTGAAACAAATATTCCAGATGTATTAGGCTTTGTTATTGATGGCATAGGTGGGTAATTTTGAGGAAATTTGATCCAATGGCTACTTGTAATAGCTTACACCAATCCAACAATCGGATGTTTTTTTTTTGTGAGAATTTCTAGGATTTTCACTCGATTAATGTGAAGATCTCAAAAAGAGCCTGCAATTAGTATATATAAGATAAGATAAGATAAGATAATATATGAGATAATATATGAGACATGTTTTGAGTACTTTTGATAGCCTATCTATTGATACTCTTCTCATTTTACTTGACTAAATGGCTAAAAAGAACATTATTTGTCAAAATGTGAACAGTAAAAAATTGAAGTTATCAAATATTGTATAACTGAGGTTAGTACTTTGAAAATCTCAAGATCAAACGCTCCAATCTCTTGAAGGTGCCATATATACTGTGGTGTTGTCATGAACCGAATTGGGTCGACCCGGGGACGGGCTAAAGTGGGCAACGAGCCGTCGCGGCCCCACGGGGAGAGGGGGGCTACAAGGCTGGTAAGGGGGGCGCCCTGCCCCGCCGCCGCCTTCCTTCCCTTCCCGTCTCCGACTCGCCGTCCTTCAAGTTAGGATTATCTTAGGCTTTTTGGTGTGTAAAGGGAATATTCCAATCTATAAGGAAGACCCTTATTAGGAAATAAATAAATATTGCTTGTAAAAGGTATTCCAATCATATAAGGAAACCTTATAGGAGATTGCTTAGGTTACAAGTCCCACTAGTCGGGCTATATAAGCAAAGGCATGTAATCTCTTTGGGGATAAGCAAGCAATTAAAATAGTCCTATCTATCTAGCTCTCCACCGCCTCCACGTGCGCCGCCACCCCACCTGCCGCATGCCGGCGCCAAGCCACCTAAGGCGCCGCCAGCGCCCCCTCCGTCACCACGCCGCCCGCACGCCGCCGTCGCCAGCGCCGCCGCCCGGGCGGCGTCGTCGCGGGACACCGCTGCTCCCTACGCCACCTTCTCCACCTCAACGGTCGTCGGTGACGTGTCACAACCGCCCAATCGAACCGGTCTGTGACAGGTGTGTGTGTGTATGTTCATATGTTGAGTACTCGTGTGTATTTGTGAGTGTTTGCATCTGTATTGTGTTTGTAAAAAAAAAACACGAACAAGCTTATGAAAATTGAATGATTAGTGCAAACCATATTTAAAAAGAAATAAGCACCAACTTGGTAGAAAATTGCACTGAGAGATGAATTTTCTGATTCCCTTTCTGGAGCACCTTTACGGCGGGCTCAAATGACACAAAGCCGTAAACCCAGAGAAAAACCGTACCAAACCAGAGCTAATAACTACTCGAGCAATTATCATACACAGACTGATTAGTGAAGAAGGGTTTCTACCGGATCAATGACCGGCATCCTTGATGAAATAAATGTCTTACAGCTCAGACTTGATAGGTACTGACAACAATTCCATTGTAACTGGACAATAGACGTTTTACGCCACAGCTTTTAAAGCTGATCCAGCTTTACCTTTAGACAGAGAATTGAAATTTTCAAAAAAAAAAAAAAGCAACTAGCCTATTACATAGGAGCAGTAGCTAAACAACCATATGAAATACAGGATACGTCTGTTTTGCAGCAGGACACCTAGCCGAACTTGTTCTGAATGTCAGTGCATACGAGCTCACCTTCCGCGTGCAATGCCTTCACCATTTCCATGAGTAGCTCTGGCCATTCACAATATAGGATTTCCTCGATGTCATCGTCGCTATAGTCATGCATATGGCTTCTCACATTTCTATTTAGCCGCAGCTGATCGTACTGAGTCCTTTCGTATTTGGTTTGGACATTGACAACCCACTGATTGATTTGTGTGTTTGCAATGGCAGTATCCAACCAGTTCTCCTCGTAAGGGAGCTTAGAAAGTATCCTCCTCTTCTTCACTTGGCCGTCCTTCGTCTTACCAAGGTTTTTGTTAATTTTGTCGCATAACATCAGGAAGACCTCGGTGCTGTGAATATAGATAAAAACACAAATAATAAAAAGTAAATTTCAAAAAACTACAACTATTTATGATGCTGCATCATAAAACTATACTTTGATGTGCATTTCAGAACTACAACTATTTTAGCCTTCTATTTTAGGAAACTATAACTTTTATATCTTGTTCCACCTGTCAGTCTCATCAATCAATCTCTCTTACTGTGTGGCTGACATGTGGGGCCAAACATAAAAGTCATAGTTCTATGATATAATGTGTCTGAATTGTTGTATTTTTAAAAAAAATGGTACCAAATTTTATAGTTTTTTTTTTTATATAAGGTCACAAATAATTGTAGTTTTATGAAATTTACTCATAATAAAATTATCTTGTGGCCATAGAAGCAATTAACCCGAATAAAAAATTACCGGTTTTCATGGGAAGTAGTGCAGAATTGTTTACAATTAAGAATTCATCTTGCACTGTCAAAGTGTTCCTCCTCAAGAGCGTGATGAATTCCTCATAGTCTGGAGGCAATTTGGTGATATCCCCACCTGAGATACTAATCAACACCAGTAAGACCCTAGAGAGGTTTTTTGTAATCATCTCGCACACGCTCGATGCTGAAGTGTTTACTAGTGAAATTGATGCCCCTTAGCTTGACAATCCCAGTACTGCTGATCCAAACATTAGACACCTGCAAAGGAGCAGTAAGGTACTTGCAAACTGCATGGTGGCTCTTCAGTATCAATCCTAGTTTCCTGCTGATCCTGAGTGCTTTATCAGATAATCGCCAGAATTTTTTTCGTTGTTCCTAACACTGGGACCTGAATCAACATTGCATTGGCCTTTGCATAGCTCACCGCACCACAGAGCCCCTCAGCAGATGATTCATCGATGTCCTCGGTGCTATCAACACAATAACAAAATGAGTCTTACTGTCACCAAAGAGAAAAAACAGAACTGAATCGTTGGAACAAAAGAAATTTCTTGCAGCTATCTGACAAAGCAACAAGGATCAGCAACTCACTTGCATCGGCATCGATAAGCCAGCGCTTCGTTCGCACATACTTCACTGCTCCTTTGTAGGTTTCCGTATTTGGACCACCAGCCTACCAAAAATATCTGATCATGCACATGAAATCGAACACATTCAAGCAAAATAATCGTACAAGATGATCTAATCTCAGTAACAACGGATTGGTCCAAGAGGTTTGAAAGATTATCCAACCAAATTTCAACACGGAATAATTCATGAGTTTCTTTTCGATAAGGAATCTCCCTTTGTCATGGGAAGGTCGAAAGAAAGACAGAATCATGGGAAGGTAAAAAGGCTGTGAGATTCATGATATTTGTCACCTATATTGAATTGACGCATGCGATGTCAAGCGACCTACACAATTCGCCGATGACCTTGTACATTTCCGTTGTTATTAGCAAGGCATGCATGGATTCTACTACTTTTACCTTCTGATCTGGAGATCTCAAGTATAATGTTACTGTAAATATCGTTTTTGGTTTACGGAGCCCTAAATTAAATACGTTGCCAAGGATTTAACATTTTAATAAATTATAAATGGCGACACCTGGAAGAAAGACCACCAACAGGCAACAGCTGCAGTCTAAAACCCGCGGGTGACCCAGACCCACAACCCAAACTGTCATCCCTAATAATACAGTAGATGATAAAGAGGGGAAGAAAAAGTTTTACCAAGTTAATGGGGTCTTGGGCCAGCGCGGTGGGAATTTCTGCCCATCTCTCCATCTAACCAGCAAAAACGCAATAAATGCAACAATTTAGTTTTGCAAGCTCTAGGTCAAGGAAGAAAAAGATCAGATCAAAAAAAAAAAATATATGCCACCTTGCCATAGCAAGCTGCACGCCTGAGCAAAGCCTTGGTATAGTTAGGGTGAATCTTGAGAGCTTCATTGCAATCCTCAACAGACTTCTCCCACTGCCCTAGCTTGAACCAGCAAGCTGCCCTGTTGCAGTACAGGACTTTATTTGTGGGATGATGCTTGAGGCCTTCACCATAAGCTAGGCAAGCTTCTGAAAATTTTCCGGCGTTGAAGAGCTCATTCCCTAGGGATAGTGCTCTAGCCACAGCTTTCACTTTGTTATGCATAGTTACCACTTTAGTGTTTCCCGAATCTTTTGTCATGGCCTTATCTATGGAGGAGACAGCATGGTCGAACCTGCAAAATGCTTGCGAATGTCAAGTATAGATATCAAGCTATAGCAGGTAACCTTCATGTACCTGCTATGTCAAAGTACCTTGAGTAGGCTTGTGGAGTGTCTTCCGACTACAGTTTGCTTCTTTTGTTTTGAAGGGAATGACTACAATTTGCTTTAGCGAGGGAGTGCAAATTACCTTCCCAATGCCATGTCAACTTGGGCATGTACATAAAAGAGGTATGCATTGGCAAGGAACCCACAGAACTTGGTGTCTGAGGAGCACGAAAATGGATAGTCCAACTTGGAGGCACTTGAGATAGCCGAATCAGCTTCATCTAGCAGATTGAGTGGAAGAAGGGCTTCTGCTTTAGCGACCAAGAGCTGCAAATATGAATAAGATACTCCCTTTGTTCTGAAATTGTTGTGACTGTTAAATTTTTGAGTTACCTTTGATCATTTGTCTTATTTAAAATATTAGTTTCAAATATGTAAAATTATAAATTATGTTTCAATTTCTCTAGTAATAAAATAAATTATAACAAAATATATATTAATTTTTTTAAAAAATGAATAAGACAAATGATAAAACATGACTCAAAAATTTAATGGCGACAGCAATTTTAGAACAGAGTATGTTTTATATAAAGAGATGGATAATCAATATCAAGTTTGTTGACGGATGAAATCTAGGAATCTAACCAGAGCAGAGGAGTCAGCTCCAGAAGCAATAGCAGCGTCACTTTCCCTTAGTACAGTCTTCCAGTCCCCGGTCTTCCGTGCATCCAGAAGCCTCCTCAAGTGCTTCTCCACTGTTTGCAGTTTATGCAACTCTAGGGGATCAGGCTGAGGCGACGCAAGGGCGAGGTGCTTCAGAGCATCCTCGATGTGTCCTAGCCTGCATTTCAGTAAGTTCAGATGAATAGTTTTTTGCATGAATGAAGAGCTTAAGCATCACTTAATCCGGTAAGCGAACCCGTGCGACATAGGACCAATGATGAACTTAAGATGTTGAGCAATTACTAAATCAGGAAAGAAAAAAACAAAAACAAGTAAATTGGAGTTACTATTTAGGGTGTGTTTGGAGCTGGAATAAGTTGGAAGCCAACTCCAGAAAATTTGTGGAGTTCTTGGAGCAGCTCATACCTAGCTTCAGAAATTCTTGGAGCAGGAGCTGTAAATAAATCAAGCCCTTATACCTTTTTTAGATTTAAAATAAAAATATAAAATATTTTAATCTATTTTACAAACATCAGCTTCATGCTGAAGCTCAGAGCTGGAGCCATATGCCAAACACGCCCTTCTGGTGGTTTTGTACCAAATCTAAGTATTTTCAACATATTCCCCACGACTGCATTGTAAGCTCTACTAAAATTATCAAATTTTAGATTCGAGGGTACATTATCTGAGCAAGCAAACGCCTCTCTTTTTGTTTAGCTACTACTATTGCTAGTATAACATGATCGTCGGAGCAAATCAGCGTCCGTGCTGCAAAAGAAGCTGCCTTTCAGCGTCACAGCCTTAAAGGTTTAATTCCTTTAAATGGAGAAAAAAAAAAAAAAAACCAATTCATGCTCATGGACCTGATATGCAAGGATGTGAGGCGCTGGTGTGCGCGGCCGTACGACGGATCGATCCGGAGCGCCTCCTGGCAGTCCTTGACGGCCTCACCGAAGCGGCAGAGGCCAGTCAGCGCGGCAGCGCGGTTGCCCCGACAAGCGGCGTTGTCCGGGCACATAACCAGCGCGCAGTCATAGAACCTCAACGCCTCCTCGAAGCAGCCCTTCTTGTACTGTTCGTTGCCGGCCCTCTTCACCTCCTCCGCGTAGGCGGCCCGCCTGACCATGGTGTCGTCGTCGTCGCCATGGCGGGTGGCGCGTGGAGGCGGCAGGGTTGGGGCGGAAGGTAGCGGCTTGGCGATGCTGCAGGAGGAGCATATGTTCCCGGCCGGTAGCGCGTTGGTGAGGGGCGAGGTGCCGGAGCTGGAGATTGGGAGATAGTCGGCATGGTCTTCTTCTTCTCTCTTGAACAAGCGCCTGAGGATGTTTCCCATGGAGGATCGCCAGTTAGCTTCCCTTATTAACTTCTTCTTCAAGCTCTGCTCCTCTTGCTCTGCTGCTGGTTGCGTTCATCTTACATTACACTTATAATGTGGTTGGCACCGAGCTATTAAAAAAAAAAAAAAAAAAATTGAGCTCAAGGGTTGTGATGGGATGGGACACTGGGACCCCATCGACGACCTACGGAAAGCCAAAAAGAAGGAAAGAGACTCCGCTCATACGGCTAACTTAGCAGCAAAGGCAGAAGCATCTTTTATTTCTGCGGTGTGATGACCACAAGGCCCACGAGTAAACTTAACAGGTGGGCAGGGTGCCGATCGCACACGCAGATACACGGTGAAACTCCTTTATTTGATCTTATCTTACGTGCTGTCAAGAATACGTATTGCAACTAGAAAACTGGGGCGGCCTTGCCGCGCACTCAGATGGACCTGTTTGATATGTACCAATTTAGTTCAATGATGATACCCTATGTTGTGCCTATTATTAAAGTTATTTATTTATTTGATAGAGAAACGATTCTACGAAGCTCTATTAATAATGGTCGCAGCTAGTCAAGGCTCAGAATTGTACAGTAGTAGTGTTAAGCCTTGGTTTTATTCTAAATTTTTTACAAGAATTAAACGTTGAACAATACACCTGGTAGAGGAGGTTTAGAATGCTGTCAAGAATAATTGATTCTTTATAGATATAGAAGTGTCTAGATTGGTACAGGGAATCAGTAAGTATATACTCTCTAATAGAAGGAATCAACAGTTTTCGAAAGCACGGAGGAGTTTACAGAGGCCTATAGCAGTTATAGAATAGCACTGATGAAAGAGGGTTATTAGATCCTGTACATTTTTGATAATATCATAGGCTTGCTATGGTGAGCACTTGACCATTCCCTCTCTTTAAATTTCTTTGATGATGTAGGTGTGCTAAAGCTAAGTCTTTTTTTTTATCCATGCTAAGCCACCAGAAGTGGAGCAAGGAGTGGAGGTTCACTCGGATGTATATAGTCTTCTGCAATAAAGAGATAAAAATCCAATCAGTTAGATGGAGATGTAATTATGGCATGCCAAGATGAAGTCTAAACTCTGCTTTGGTTGCTAATACTATGCTTTAAATCTTCTGCAAACCGGCCCTAGTCTTCATGAATGCGTTTTATATGGCCCTCTTATCTGTACAATAATAATGCTTAAGAGTACTTGTACTCCGTGACTTAGATATCCCTGCAAAGCAAATGAAAGTGAATAAAATGGTGAGACTGTAAAATATTGGGCTTTCATTTATGGGCTGATCCACATTCAACAAAATCGCTTTTTCAATGCATGTATAATATTGGCTAGGCTTCTGAAATATCCAATTTTAGATATATGGAGGTATATCAAACAATAGGTATATTCAGATTTTGTTCAGTAGTTTACGGTTAGTAGTTAATAGTCATATTTTAATTTGTGCAGCTTATAATTCAGAGCACATCAGTGACCACAATTATTTGATGCTAGAAAATTTGTTTCAATTTGAATGTGATGTTGGAACTTGGAATTTGATACCTGAGCAGATTTATTGAGCTGGACCAACCTGCAAAATTTGTGCAAATGAGTGCATATTTAGTGTCGTTAAGTGCTTGGCTCAAGATTCAGAGTTTCGCCAAGTACTTTGATTTATCTTTCTGAGAATAGAAGATTACTAACGGTAGAGATAAAAGTAGTGTGACATAATTAGAACACCGAGTTTCAGATTGCTAACAGTAGAGATAAAAGTAGTGTGACATGAATAGAACACCAAGTTTCAGATTTTTGCCATGTATTTCTATTTATTTTCTACTATCTATTTCTAAGGAAGACTGGCAGACTGCTAATAGAATTTTTTTCTACTGTCAATATTATCTGGGAGTTGTTTGGATAAGCATAAATCAAATAGAGAGTCATACCTAATGACAACAGATATAATAAATTAGAGGAAGCAAGTGTATGTCTAATTGGTTCATAGTTGGTAGTTATATAATTTGGAGGGTTCTTAGTCATCTCACGAATATAAAATCCTTTGTTCA
Source organism: Hyparrhenia diplandra (assembly GCA_015847255.1). Lineage (NCBI taxonomy): Eukaryota > Viridiplantae > Streptophyta > Magnoliopsida > Poales > Poaceae > Hyparrhenia > Hyparrhenia diplandra. Next base: position 113,387 of record JADLZK010009997.1, read on the forward strand.
GAGAGGTTGGGATGGTGAGCTACCATGACACAAAAAGAAATCGAGGCTGTGATCATAGAAAACACTTGATAATAGAAAGTATCTGCTGCGTTTGGAATCTATAAAGTAAATAAAAGATAATAACAATAACCAGATTAGGCATGCTTGGAAAAATAAAACATCTGCTTTGCTTAAAATATATAGACTGTTGTAACGGCAACAATAAATTTTGCATATGTATGCGATCACTGGAGACTATTTGTCCAACTTGGCTCCTCAAGTCATATGTATATGCATTGGCACAGAGTACCAAGGAAAGTATCCAAGTAACATTCAGAGGAAGAAAATGACACAAAGCCACAAAGTCATCATATGTTTCTTTATATTTATTTACTCCATGAAGTTGCATCTGCATGTTTTGTGAGCTCTAACTAATCTCTTAGAGTGGTTTACAGAGAATTTTTAGTCTGGGTTAAACATACTGAACATGAGTTTTAACACGGCTTTTTCTCTCTTGCTGTCTCCTAGCCTTGTGGACCAAGATTCATCTTCTGCAAATCAATTCTTCAATTTATATGATGTCGTTCCATTAATCAGAGCTCAAGACATTGGCACGATCATCGAATAATCAAATCCATCAGAAGGAGAAGTTATCTGATTACCTGAGTTCATCATTGGGTTGTGGAGCGTACTGTGTTATGTGGGGTTGGACCTTTTGTCGAACACCTTGCAGGCAGCACTGCAGCCGGGGCTCCCGCGCACTGGAAGACGCAGCCATTAGCGTGGCGGGCGACACAGCCGGATGCAGACGGTGTCCGGAAGCAGACCTGGACATTATGCATATTCACCAGCTCGGGGCTGGCCCTGGCCTGGTGGTTGGCAGATCTGGAGGTTGAGGTGGAGCTGGAGGAGATGGCGACGGCTTTGTTTCCCAGGCAGTGGAGCTCGAGTGCAGATAGTGGCGGCGGCAGCCCGAGATTTGGACGTTGGATGGCCCAACAGGTGGAGGGCGAACGCTGGAGTGCTGCAGACGACGTAGAGGCAGAGGGCAAGCGCAGGCACCTTTGCAGAGGGCGAAGGGCAGAGCCGCGGGGGTGCCCACTCTTATGGCGCGGGGCTGTGGGGCTGCGCCGGCTCGCTGGTGGATGCGCCTGCTCTTGTGGCACGCGGCCGTGGGGCGGCGCCGCCTCGCTCGTGGATAGCGCCCATGCCGCCGCTCGCTTGAAGGACGAGCCCGGAGAAGGTTCCCGAGGTTTCGGGTCGGAAAGAAACGGGCACACATCAAACCGCTCTGCAATCGAACGGACATTATCGCGAGTTCGCCAGATCAAACGGCCAGCGGCTAACGGGCGACGTGGCCCGATCCACAGGCCCGCTTTTGGAAGCAGGATGAGATTGGCAAAATGCTCCAGAGGTTATTTACACTCATACTGCAATAAATTTGTCTTATTTCCTTTTTTTAAAAAAAAGGGCACGATCTAGAACTTACTGGTTCTCTCTAACAGTTCAACAAATTACTGACACGCCCTCACTTTCTTTTTCCAATCCTCCTCCAAGAGTAATCAAGCTACTCCTACTCCATGATTGATTGGAGGCACCAACCCCAGACAAAAACATCAGGGGCGACAAAATCCTTTTCCCTTGTTTTGGAAATTTAAAAGCACGGAACCAGCACGGTAAATGTCCAAATGGGCGCGCGGGGCCCAACGAGTACCTGGGCCGCTGGGTCTGCGGGCTCTGCGCCGAGGCGGTGGGCGACGAGATCCGGCGCGAGGGCAGCACCATCACCACGGCCGAGGCGCTCGAACGCCACGTCGCGTTCGCGCGCGCGCCGCCGCCCGCTGAGGACGACCTCGTGGCGGCCGTGGCCCGGCTGCTCCGGCGATGCCTCGTCGACTCGCCGCCCGTGTCTCCGGCGGCCGCGTCACCACAGAGCCGGAAGGTGGCCGCGGGGCCCGGGTGCCCCGAAGGAGCTGACGAATGAAGCGTTGAGCCTTGAGCTGCTTGCTTGGCAGGGCAATGATTGGGGTCACTAGCTGCTTGGTTGAGCTGGTAGTGGATTTTAATTAATTAATTAGTTGCAATTATTGTACTAGTACAAGAATAAACCTCCTGTGGCATGTGGTGGTAGAAGTACGTACATGTGTAGGTCGCCTTCCCGGAGAAAATAATTCGTGCCGTGATCGATTGATGATTGCTCGAGCAAATCACGCTCCGCGTGATCGAGCATGAAGTTATTAAAAATAGGAAAAAGTCTAAATTACTACCGTGTATTTTTTTGAAGTCCGGATAACCCCCTAAAGTATTGTTTAGTTTATTTTACTTCCGGTGATTTTGCAAACCGGTCAGACTTAACACCTTTTGACACAAATCTAATCCGGTTTTGGTGACATAAAGGTGGTTTGCAATTAATTAGCCATCTGCCAGTTAAAGCCGACATGGCGATGGAAAGCGCTGCGTATTTGCATCCATACAGGGACGGCTGCATGCATATCATTGAACAAAATCATATACGCGCCCCGATATATGTGTGCTCGCTCGGTCCATCGACCGGGATTTTAATAATAATTTTATTATGCTCTACGGCATGTTTGCGTTAGTGAGCAGTGCGAGAGACACCCATGGCCGTGAAGCATATATGCGGATGGTGCATGGAACTGAAATCAGAAACACGCATGGCCGTGAACTGGATCCTTTGGTTTATACTCTGACACTATGCACTGCCGTACTATCTGACAGTATGCACTGCTGGTTTCCTGAATATGCGAGCGAGAGTGCTTACAATAAAGCTTGGCAAGTTTGATATTATGTTCTAGGTCTTGCATTTTTATTCAGAGACAGAAAAAAGACGGATCGTTTGGGATTAGTTGATTTCTTGAAGGGACTCCTTGAATTTGATCCAAATAAGCGATGGTCACCATCATGGATAATTACATTATGCATGCAGCCATCCCCTACATGGATGCAAATACGATGCGCGTCTCTTCCCGGCCATGTCAAGATGCTTATGTGGCATGACTAATTACAAAACCACCTCCACGTCATCAAAACCGGATTAGATTAGTGTCAAAAGATGTTAAGTGCACCGGTTTGCAAAACCACCGGAGTAAAATAAACTAAACAATATCTTAGGGGGTTATCTGGACTTAAGTGAAAACACGGGGTAGTAATTTGGACTTTTTCCTTAAAAAATATCACTCATTGGAGTAATCAGGACAAGGACTTGTAGTATTTAGTTCTGCATATTCAGGTTGTAAGAACATTGTATACTGGAGTAAGTCTGTGTTATCTTCTTGAAATATCTTATACTACAATTGTATCTATGTATGCAAATTAAATTATCCTGTTACTTGCTCATTGCTGATTAGGATATTCGTACAAAGCTTCACGAATGGAAGTTTGTCCGATTACCACTACACATTTCATTTGGCTCAAGTGAAATCCTATTATAAGTTCTTTGAAATCCTCTAAATCCTTAGCCTAGCCAACCACACCTGCCAAAGCAAAAACATTCTATAGCTACATATGTAGAAACATTGCCGCCTGAATTTACGTACAGATAAGTTGCAGCGTGTCAAGGGGCTCATGGCTCAATGGTAAAGGCCATTGGTTAGGGGCTCCCACCCGCGGGTTCAAATCGCGGGTGCGACACTTTATCCCTGGATTTATTTCGAGAATTTTCGCGCTATGCATTAAGTGGTAGGCGACGTCCCGTCGATAGCGGCGCCGATGTGGTGACTTCGAACTTCAAGATTTTGCAAGACTCGATGCTCGAAGGTGCTCATAGGGGTAGGGTTTATGCGACGTGTGTTCATAGGGGTGAGTGTGCGTGCGTGTTGAGTGTCTGCGTTGTCTTGTGTAATCTCAAAAAAAAAAAAAAAAAAGATAAGTTTGCGGCGTAACTTAGACCAATCACCTTATTTTTAAGAAAAGAAATGAGGCTAAAAACATGAAAGTGGGGAAATGCGGCAAAAAAACATGAGAACAAATGATAAGTACCCACCTAAGTTAGGCCTCATCGTTGCCACCTAATTGTTCTTCAAAACGAGATAGAAACTGCAATATGATGCCTCTAAAAAGAACATGACACCATCATCATTTGCATATGTTGGATTTTTTTTCACAACGTCTCTCATGATTATTGGGAGGTATGACACCTCGTAACATCTTCAAGGGAAAAACATATTGCTCTCTCTACCAAGAAGCTGATAGAACCTTTGGCTCCAAACCATAGCACCTTACAAGAACATAGATTAGATAGGTACTAAGGCAATATCTCATTGGCCTTGATTATTGTTGTCGTCTTCCATATTCTTGCTTGATATAGGAGCCTTGGATGCCCAATGCACCATATGCAAGGCAACTAACATTCCTTAGTCATGGTGGAGTGGAGACCAACACTAAGGTGAAGTACATCAATAGTTAGTGAAAAGGTTGCTCGTAGTGGCGTGTCACTAGTCAGCCGAATAGTTAAATGCATAGTCATTATCTTAGACCACTCAAGACCCCTATTTATGTAGCCAACAATGTCAACTACCGACTTAGGAAGAAAGTTGCTAGTGTGACTACAATGGTTAGCAACCATCAATTGTGAAGCGTGAACCAAAACATAGAGGGCCAATTTTCTAATTGTGAACCAAAATGTATGCATGAGTGGTAGATAAATACTAACAAGCCTTAATAAAACATAAGTTCCTAATTATGTAATCCACTTCTATGGCCTTAATGTGGCTCCGCCACTAGCAACCATTACAGTAAGAGGGTGTACTACACTAGGAATGAGTAGAGACGTAAATGGAAATTAGAGGCCTTGTTTAAAATGCATAATGGAGCTCTAACTGTCAAATGAATAATAAATGCTTAGGGAGATTGGAAAGCCACGTAGGAGTGGGTATATATATGATTCTTTTTGTTTCTATATTCGCTAGGTTATATGTGATACTTTTTCTATATACTCACTAGGCCTTGAAATATGCAGCTAATTAATTTTAAATAATTATTGCTCCAAAACCCAACAACACTAAAAGAGGGATGTCACCCTAGCCCATTTCCATTCATCCTACTGACTAAACACACGGTTATGTATCCCCTCCAAAGTTATCGCCGTGGAAGTTTCAAATAAAATGCTAGAGGTGAAACACAAAGGAAATAAGTGCATCGTAACTTTCTTTTTTTAATTCATCTCCATGTCGGCTCAGCCCTCTCAATCAATTTATAAATAGCTAAAATGCTACAAAACACTTCTACCGAGCTAATCAAGCTGGCCAGCTGAAAATACATACATAACTTAAATGAATATAGAATCTTTCTATCTGTAACGGAACAGCGTACTGTTGGACGAAACCTATACTTTCCTGCTGGCCTTACCATTTCTGCACAAACTCTTAACCGTCGTCTTTTCATGGGCTGAAAACGCACGCACTTGACCTAGGTAGGCAGACCTTGAAACAGCAAGCAACGTGCAAGTTGCAACTTTAGCTGCTAGCCGCTGCAACAAAGGGAAAGGGAAACCAACCAAACTGTATATGCTACAGCTACACCCGTGCATCGCTATGGCTGGCCTACTATTTTCAGTCGCCCTCGCCCATGCCATGAGGGCCATGAACCTGAACAACCTGAACCTGGCTCGGCCAACACAGACCAGACGCACGCGACCAGCAGCAGAGTGGCAACCCTGCGCACGGCAGCCACACACCACCCGATCGAGAGAGGTTCCGGTTCCAGAGATTTCCCTGCCCGGCAATCGCATATTCGTCGTATCGGCCATTCGGCCGACGCCCCCGTCTGGCAGGTGCGGCGCCGGTGCGCTCGTGCCAGACCCGGATCCCGAGGCTACCCGCCCGCCACCCACCGCGCCGCGCCCTGCCCTTCCTCTCCACGCCACCGCGCCGCGCCCTACATTGGCCGCGCGGGCCCCACCCCCCCGCCGCGTCGGGTCAAACTCCACCACCCCCTCCCTCCCTCACCTCGCCTCTCAGCTCACGGCCTCACCCATCCACCCACCCACTCGCCTCGCCTCCATCCACAGCAGCGACCACGCCCCTCCCCATCTTCGCTCCCTCCGCTCACCTTCCACTTCCCCGTCTCCGTCCTTGACACGGGCGCGCACCCGTCCGGCTTCGACTTCCCCGTGGTCCGATCCGGAGCCGACTCGACCTTGTCCAGGAGGGAGGGAGAGCCTGAACCGCGGCGGGCGGGAGGGCTCCTTTTAGCTTGCCCCGCCGGAGGGCCAGCCGCCCCATGGGCCGGTCGCCTGAGCGCGCTACGTATCAGCTCATCGACCGGCGGAAAGGTACCTTCCTTCTCTCCCCGTCTCCCTGCTTCCTTCTCTAGATAGATAGATAGATCTGGTGAATTCCGCCTAGATCTGGTCCGGATCTCCTCCTCCTCTGTCGGGTACACTGGGTCCGTCGGTTGGCTGCTAATTCACCACTGTCCCGCCGCTCGCGTGCGTGCTGTGAAACAAAAAAAAAAAGGCCTCTCCTCCGCTTTAGCGTCGGCACACGAGAGCAATTAAGCAAAGAAGTGCACTCTTTGCTCAACTTTCTTTTGCTATATCTTGGCTTCGTTCGAGTGTAATTATTAAGTATGATTAAGGCTGGAGTTGCAAGTAATTGATGGGTTTGAACGGTTACTAGGGCAGCAGCATCCCAAGTTTATCTTTTGCTGGCTCATTTGATAACAGCAATAATTCCTTCTTTTCTTGTATCTTGCCTGCTTCGTTTCCTGTTTATGTATATTCATTCAATAATGTTTCGTTGAGATTCGAACCCCACCTGTTTCATCAAAATAATAATAAATAATAATGTTTCGTTGAGCAGAAGGGAAAAAAAGTATAGTTCTCAATTTGGAGGGTGCAAACTGACACCATGTTGGGAAGAAGATGCTTCTTTTATGATGCAGTAGTACCGTGCTGCATCTCCTTTTAGTAAAGGAGGCATGCATATGACTATATGGGTGACAGGAAACATCTGCTTTTGTTTTCCGGTGTGAATAGGCTATCGGTTTCGGGAAAGAAAGCTACAATTCTTGGGTCTTTGGGTATTACCAATTTGGTTGATGCTGGTGGTGGCATAACGGCCTCATGCTGTGACTGGGATAGTAAAAAAAAACTCTATAAGAAAACCTTGGCTGCACTGTCTTATTTATTTAACTGTGGTTTTCATTATAGGAACCAGGAAGTCAACTATTATGATTTAAATATTATTCTAATGTAAAGATCTACTAACAAGAGCTTACGCTATGCTTTGTGATTATATCTACTTCATCCGACCTTAAATATAGGTCCATCTAGGTTTGTCCTAAGTCAAACTTTGACAACTTTGACCATCAATAAAAATAAACATGTACATTGACAATAAGAGATTGATGTTATTAGTTTCACTTTTAGAAATAGTTCATAATATATAGCACTTGGCTAGTCAGAGTTGAAAAAATAGCTTGATTTGGGACAAACATGTATGGGCTTATATTTATGACAGGAGGAAGTAATTGCGTGTGAATAATAAATGGCTGTGGACCTGTGGTCAGTGTTTTTATATTTTTAGATTAGACTACTGCATTTTTAAGAGTATTTCACTGACAAGCTTTCTATTTAGGCTACATTGATGAGCCCCCAAAAGTATACTTTTTAGTATTTGTTCAAGGATTGAGAGCTTTACCATGCCTTTACATAACTCCTTTTTTTCCCTGTTTCTTCGCAGGGCTTGGGTAAATCATTATTGAACGCGTCTCTCTTGTACATGTAACATTGCATGTAATTTCTGTTAAGATGAGTTCACTAAATAAAGTTGTTTCAAATAGTGGAGATGCGTGTTCAGTGTTACCTAGTAAAGCCACGTCATTAAATCCCAATGCAGCGGAGTTTGTACCTTCATTTGTTAAACCATCTCTTGGAAGTACTACAGTTGCAGATGTAACTAAGTCAGATTTTAGGGGTTCTTCTGGGAAAACAATGCTTGATAGGTCCGAGTCATCAAAGTCTAATAACTCGGACGATGAGGCACACCAGTTTTGGCGTAAGCAGCTTCCCTGACGACATTATTCCAGACTTCACTTCTTTTGAGAAAGCTGAACAAGGGCCTGAAGAATTGTCCCTTGCTGGATTATCCTTGAATGCGCCCCCTTTTTATGGGACAACATCCAGTCGCTTCTCAAGAGAACATCACGAATTATCTTCTTCGGCTACCAAGGGCCTGGAACTGGAACATACTAATCTGCTGTATGAAGATAATTATCTTGGTTCAAGCAACTGGGAGCAAAATTATGTTGGCGATCTTCATATTGCTAATGGAAACCAGGACCATCATTATGATTCTGAAACTGGTGTAAGCTTTTCTGATAGTTTTGCTAGTGAGTATGCTGCGTCATCAGATGGCCTTTTGCTCCCCTGGAGTACTTAGCATCTCAGTTCCCTGGATTTTCGGCAGAGAGCCTTGCAGAGCTGTACTATGCAAATGGGTGTGATTTCAACCATACTATTGAAATCCTCACCCAGCTAGAGGTAATTCCTTCCTTACTGCAACACTAAATTAAATCTTCCAGATATCCACTCATAATTAGCTTTACCAAAAAAAGCGAAGTAATTTAATGTATGCTTTATCAAAGTGGTTTGTAAATACTCCCTCTTCCAAATTGTAAGACGTTTGCTTTTCTAGATATATTTTGCTATGCACCTAGATATACCTTATATCTAGATACATAGTAAAAAGCTATGTATCTAGAAAAGCCAGGATGTCTTACAATTTGGAACGGAGGGAATAATTATGATCTGCACTGGAATACGTCTCCCATCGTTTCAATCAAAATGTTACTGGTTGCCACCTCTTAGACAATAACTATATACTAGCATAATAATTTGTTTGGAGCTCATCAAGCGTACCGTTGACTGGTTGCACAACATCGTTATCATGCTGTTTAAGTGTACTCTTTAAAAAGCAGTAATGCTACATTAAAGGACAATTTGAATCTTCACATCTTCAGTAGCAATTTTGCATTGATTTCAAAATGCTCAGTGTACATCCAGAACATTTTGGGACTATCTATAATTATGTTTCTTTTTCTGTTTTTCAGATGCAAGTTGATGTTACACCCAATCACACACTGAATCTGGCCCACAACACACCGAACTTTAGCACTGGGGATTTCCCTGCACTTCCAACAGTCGAGGACCAAAATGGTTTCAATAAGGGTAATTTGGATGTACTTGGCATGTTCAATGGGCGCGGTTCATCTGCGATGCCTACTGGTGCTGGTGATTTTGTTTCAGCTGTTCGCAAACTTGCATCACAGAATTCTGGCCAGTGGAAGTTTAAAAAGGTCCTGAATATGGTAATGGCGGATCAGCTCTTTCTGTACCCAAACAGTACAATTCTAGCACTAAACAATCATCTGGGAACAAGTTTCAAAGCATCAGCAGTGCAAGAGTTGCCCCATGGCTTGAGACTGGCGATGCAGTGGGTAATATTCATCTGATACAAAGTCTTTCTGGTCCATATTGCACAGTTCCCCCTTTATGTTTCATGTTTGGATGAGGATTGTTCTTGCTTTTTTTCTTCATTTATTTAGTGAAAGATCGGGAATGGCAAGAAATCAGGGAGAGTTACACTACCTTTTGAGTTCCTTTACTGTGCTCCAATTATGCGCTGATTAATTTATCTCTGTATATGCAATCCACCAGCAAATATGTACTCAGAATCAAGGGGAGAAGCTCGTGATTTTGCTAGGGTCCGAAAATGCATGCTTTGAGCAGGTAAGCACTATTGCATATGGATATGGATACTGAAGCTTACACATGCAATTTATTTTGCCTGTTTTTAGTAAGCTTCATTTTTTTCATGAATAAAGTTCACTGTCTGTAACATACTGTTTTTAAGTCTTGTATCTTACAAGTTGCTAAGGTATTCACATAAGCATGCACCTGACAGGCTAGACAGGCTTACTTGGTTGGCAACAAGGCTCTTGCGAAGGAACTCAGCATGAAGGGGCAGGCATACAATGTGCAAATGAAAGCAGCTCATGAGAAAGCTAGAGAAGCTATTTACCGACAAAGGTCTGATAGCTGTTTTACATGTCGACCTTTGGTTGTTCCAGCTTATTGAAGTCCAATTTAGTTTCATGTACTTACCGTTTTCTGATGTGCAGGAATCCTGTTTCTTCCCAACGTGGGGGTGACCGCCTGATTGATTTACATGGCTTGCATGTGAACGAAGCAATCCACATCCTGAAGGGTGAGCTCACTGCCTTGAAGAGTGCAGCGAGGGCAGCTGGGGAGAGGATGCAAGTCATGGTTTGCGTTGGAACAGGCCACCACACCAAGGGCTCTCGCACTGCGAGGTTGCCTATTGCTGTGGAGCAGTTCCTCCTGGATGAAGGCCTCCAGTACACGCAGCCTCAGGCAGGTCTGCTCCGAGTGATGGTGTACTAACATCTCTTAGGTAAGACATCATGGAGAGAAAAAAGGACAACCCCAAAAAAAAGAGAGAAAAGAGATGAAAACACACAAAAAAAGCGTCGTTGGAGCACGCACTGTAATTTCTTGTAGCTGTATATTAAAAGAGGCAGCAGGAGAATAGCCTGACAACAGAATACAGTGTAAAATTATACATAGCTTCATTCAATTCACATTCCTTTTCCATCCAGCCGGTGCCGTGCAAGGTAAGTGGCATACAATTGTTTGTTGCTGAACACACTAACATCCATCTACGGCTGCTGCATCTTCATTCTTTTTGACCTGTTTGGGCGTCACTCCACCAGAACTATGTTCCAAATACACTATGGAGTATATCTGGAGTACCCTTTTAGGTGCTCCACGAAACATTTGGATTTGATCCTTACCTCTATTTAAACAGAGTTTGTGGCGCTGCCCCTGTTTGGCTCGTAAATATGGCAGGGGAGCTGAATGGAGCAGTCCCAAGCAGACGTTATATCGTTCTATCATGTCTTGATACTTAGCATTAAGACCCACTCTTACGTAAACTAAGTTTGGTTTGTCATCTCTCTCACCGCAACAGAAAGTGTGGTGACAGAAAACAAAGCCATATTTATAGTAAACAACAACAACAACATGGACTTTTGTTTCAAGCTAGTTGAGGCAGGCTAGGGATGTAAACTCATAGAAAACAAGTGTAAAAAAAAAATAAAAAAAGGGACACAAAAGAAAGGGACACAAGACAAAAGATAGGGGTGAAAGGAAAAGAAAGTTTAGGCATGTGACATCGTGCTAAGAAAGTGTGGAGTGATTTAGTAGTGAACCAAACACGTGTGAGACATGGTGCTAAGAAAAGAAAGTGTGGAATGGTGCTTTAGTAGTGAACTAAACACGTGTGAGACATGGTGGTGCTTTAGTAGTGAACTAAACACGTGTGAGACATGGTGCTAAGAAAAGAAAGTGTGGAGTGCTTAGTGAACCAAACACACCGTTAGCTCTATGGTCATGAACCAAACATGCTCTAATATGGTAGTAGGGTCATGTTCCATACACACGGGCAGCTATGGTTTTATTGGTTGACTATATTAATCTATATTAGTCTGTATTAATGTAGTCTGTTCATGTTTGATTGTCTGCATATTTTGTTGGTTTGTAAAAAGCTCAGTGCGGATCTAATACTATATTAGCTAGTATGCCAAATTAGCTCATGTTGCACAATGCAAGTTTAGACAAACCAATGCGCTATAGAAAAAAAAATCCTCTTCCTTGTATCTTTACTAGAAACATGAGAACTCAACTAGGATATAAAAGTGACTACATGCATCAAAGTGTAACAAAATCAAACACAATATCAAATGCGGTTTGCTTGTGCATAATAAATACCACCACTAGTTTAGGTTATGATGATGCATAAGGTTAATGTAGGTTAAGAATAATGTTAGTAACCAATCAGATTGTATATCCTTACGCTGTTGCTCACGGTAGCTCTAGTGCTCTACTAGATCTATTCATATAAATATATGGTAAAAAAGAAAGAAAGTAAAAGGTCTAAAACGATACTAAAAATTATAGAGAAAGAGAAAAAAAATTGCCTTAGGTCCCTAATCTATGTCCAATTAATCTAATTCATAGGAAAAATCACTATAATAACAGGAACAAAAATGAGGAAAGATAAACAAAGGCAATCTTAAAGCATATGGATGACGTTAGAGATTAACAGGGAGAGAGAAAGAACAAGAAAAACACTAATCAACATCATAATTAGCTACTTGGATGTGCATTATGTGGACAAACCACAACAATAACAACAAGTAAAAACTAAAAAGTAGAGGGAGAAGATACCATAAATATTAGTCATACATTATATAGATATTATTAAGGATCAACACAAAGAAGCAGAGATAAAGAAGCATCATTTATTAAATAATTAAACGTATTATATGATGGAGCATTCAAGAGAATGGAGTGTTTTTGGCGCCTATGCCTGGTGTGAAGTTGCCTCACTAGTTGTGACTTGCGATCTCATTAAAGCCAATATTTGTATGGACTACTTGTTGACTATTTTATTGCTTATTGCTATGTAAATTATTACAACAGAGTGTGTTATATTTGTTGATGTGTGGATTCATAAATCTAAATTTTTATGAGCTATTTCATGCTAAATATAGGAATTGTTAAGGAGATTTCTAGTCCTCACCCGGGCAGCCCGGGGTGTGGATCCGCCCGCTTAGAAGTACTTATAATTTAAAATGGAAGGAGTATACAATACCCATTTTCTAGAAATGACAAGTATATTTTGATTTGAAAAATGGTCAATCAAAATCTATTTTATAATCGTTAAGGTCTCTTACTAAACAATTAATATAGTCTTAAAGGCACCTTCAAGCAAACCTACAAAGACAAACATTATATAATTAAAATAATCATTGGTCAAAATTATTTTTTGTCCTGTACAAAAATGGCTATGACACTAAGACAACGTCAAGTTTGAGTGCCTATTTCTAACGTGCTAAAATTTTCTATTTCAATGTTTTTTTCTATAAAATTGAACTGTTTCTATGTATAAATCATGTAAAATTCTTGCATTTCAAATAGATCCTCAGGTTTGATTTGCTTCCGCCAAACAACCCAAACCCATATCTGCTTCTCCACTTTTTTGAGTTATATTTTCGAAAGCACCATTTCACAAATATTCAAATTTATTTATACATGGAGACACAGAGTCATCAGAATCAGAAAAATAAATAAATAAATAAATAAACTGCTTGAAACATCTTCCTTATCGTCTTCACGCGCGCCTAGTTCCGCTTTGCCTCTCCCATCATCATCCCGAGCACCCAAAGCTCTCTCCGATGGCAGTCACCTCCTCCCCATTACCCTTCCTCTCCTCTTCTTCCTCCTTCACGTGCCATCTCCGCCGACCGGGCACCGCCACCGCCACCGCTACGGCAGCGTCAGCTGCTTCCGAAGACTTCGACTACCCTCTCGCCGACCCCTCCGTTCGATGGCCCCACCTCCGCTTCCCCGCACCTCCCCGCACCGCGCTTCCCCGCCACCGTCACCGCGGCACCTCCTGTCCCCGCCAGACCACCCCAGGAAGTGGACGAAGACCCCGTGGCGGCCTCCGCCTCCGCACCTCCACTCGTGGAGCCGCTGGACGCGCGTGCTCATCGAGGGCGGGTGAAGAAGCTGAGCAAGCTCGCGCTGCGGCGGGCGCAGGACTGGCGCGCGCGCGTGGCCGGGCTCGCGGACGCCGTCCTCGCGCTGCCTCCTGGGGCGCCCGTCGACGACGTGCTCGACGGCGCTCGGGCCACGCCGGACGAGGTCGCCTTCGTCGTGCGCGCCGTCGGGGAGAGCTCCTGGCGCCGCGCGCTGGATGCCTTCGAGTGGCTCGCCCGGAGCAGCGCCCCGGCTTCACGCGCCGTCGCCGTCGTCCTCGGCGTCCTCGGCCGCGCGCGCCAGGATTCGGTCGCGGAGGAGGTCTTCCTCCGCTTCGCTGGAGAGGGCGCCACTGTTCAGGTGTTCAACGCCATGATGGGCGTTTATGCGCGCTCTGGCCGGTTCGATGACGCACGGCAGCTGCTTGATACAATGCGCGACCGAGGGATCGATCCTGACCTCGTCAGCTTCAATACGCTAATCAATGCCAGGTCCAAGTCTGGGTGTTTGGCTGCCGGTGTCGCCCTTGACCTCCTATCTGAAGTCCGACAATCTGGGCTAAGGCCAGATGTTATCACTTACAACACGCTCATCAGTGCTTGCTCACAGAGTTCTAATCTGGAAGATGCTGTGACAGTGTTTGAGGAGATGATAGCTGCAGAGTGCCGGCCGGATTTGTGGACTTACAATGCAATGGTGTCGGTGCATGGCCGGTGTGGGAAGGCTGAGGAGGCTGAGCGGCTGTTTGGGGAGCTGGTGGAGAAGGGTTTTATGCCTGACGCGGTCACTTACAATTCTCTTCTCTATGCTTTTGCAAAGGAAGGGAATGTTGACAAGGTGGAGCACACATGTGAGGAACTGGTTAAGGCTGGGTTCAAGAAGAATGAAATAACATACAACACCATGATTCATATGTATGGGAAAATGGGCAGGCTTGACTTGGCAGTGGGTCTGTATGATGAGATGAGGGCTGTGGGCTGTACTCCGGATGCTGTGACGTATACGGTCATGATTGATTCTTTGGGGAAGATGGATAGGATTGCTGAGGCAGGGAAGGTGCTGGAGGACATGGCAGACGCGGGATTGAAGCCAACTTTAGTAGCTTTTAGTGCTCTGATTTGTGCATATGCCAAAGCTGGGAGGCGGGCTGATGCGGAGAAGACATTTGATTGCATGATTGCATCAGGTGTCAAACCTGATCGTTTAGCTTACTTGGTTATGCTGGATGTTTTTGCAAGGTCAGGTGAGATGGAAAAAATGTTGTGTCTGTATCGAACAATGATGAATGATACTTATAGACCAGATGATGACATGTACCAGGTCTTGCTTGTTGCACTTGCAAAGGAAGATAAGTCTGAGGAGATTGAAGAAATTATCCAGGACATGGAATTACTTTGTCGAATGAATTTGGGAGTAATATCAGCAATACTTATCAAGGCGAGGTGCGTTTCCCAGGGTGCTAAACTATTGAAAAAGGCATGTCTCCAGGGATACAAGCCTGACGCTAAGAGCTTATGGTCCATTATGAATGCATATGCAATGACAGAAAAGCATGAGGAAGGTCTTTCTTTGCTCGAATGCATCCGTGAGCATGTTTCCTGTTCCGAGGATTTGATATCAGAATGTTCCATTATGCTTCTATGCAGAAAACAGACGAGTATTTCTGCCTATGAACAGTACAGTCAAAGGTTAATGTTAAAATACCCTGGTCAAAACTGTAACTTGTATGAGTCCTTGATTACATGCCTCGTGGAAGCTGAGTTATTTTCTGAAGCTTGTCAAGTGTTCTGCGACATGCAGTTTATTGGCATAGAAGCTTCCAAAAATATTTACGAGAGTATAATTTTCTCCTACTGTAAACTGGGATTCCCAGAAACAGCACATGTGTTGATGGATGATGCTTTGCAATCTGGTATTCCGATGAACATTCTCTCTTGTAGGGTAATTATAATTGAAGCATATGGGAAGATAAAACTCTGGCAGCAAGCAGAAATCTTGGTGAAAGGGCTGAGGCAAGCATCAGGTATCGATAGAAGGATTTGGAATGCTTTGATACATGCATATGCAGAGAGTGGACTTTATGAGAAAGCAAGGGCAGTCTTTGATAATATGATTAAAACAGGTCCTCTGCCAACTGTTGATTCAGTTAATGGAATGATGAGGGCATTGATTATTGATGGCAGATTGGATGAGTTGTATGTCGTTGTACAAGAGCTTCAAGATATGGACTTCAAGATCAGCAAAAGCACAGTGCTCCTTATGCTAGATGCTTTTGCAAATGCTGGGGATGTATTCGAGGTAATGAAAATCTATAATGGAATGAAGGCTGCAGGATACTTACCAAATATGCACCTCTACAGAAGTATGACTTCCTTGCTCTGCCATCATAACCGATTCAGGGATGTTGAGTTGATGATTGCAGAGATGGAGGGAGCAGGGTTCAAGCCAGATCTTACCATACTTAATGCTCTTCTTAAAATGTACACCGCCGCTGGGAACTTTGTTAGGACAACACAAGTATATCAAAGTATTCTCGAAGCTGGCTTAGAGCCTGATGAAGATACATACAATACATTGATAGTCATGTACTGTAGAAGCTTCAGGCCAGAAGAAGGTTTTACACTATTGAATGAAATGGGCAAACGAGGTCTGACACCAAAGTTGCAGTCCTACAAAAGCTTGCTTGCTGCATCTGCAAAAGCAGAGCTGAGGGAGCAAGCTGACCAGCTTTTTGAGGAAATGCGATCTAAGAGTTATCAATTGAATAGATCTATCTATCATATGATGATGAAACTTTACAGGAATGCTGGCAATCACTCCAAAGCTGAAAACTTGCTAGCAGTAATGAAAGAGGATGGCATAGAGCCAACAATCGCCACTATGCATATCCTCATGACTTCTTACGGGGCTGCTGGGCATCCTCACGAAGCTGAGAATGTACTGAACAGCTTGAAATCTTCCAGTTTAGAAGTCAACACGTTACCATACAGTACTGTCTTTGATGCCTACCTGAAAAATGGTGACTACGATCTTGGAATAACAAAACTGCTGGAAATGAAAAGAGACGGTGTAGAACCAGATCACCAAGTTTGGACATGTTTCATTAGGGCAGCTAGTTTGTGTGAGCAAACTGCTGATGCTATTCTTCTTCTAAAATCTCTACAGAATTGTGGATTTGACCTCCCCATTAGGTTAATATTTTACTTGATTCAAAGAGATTGAAATTTCACATGACATTTTCTTTGTTCATGTTTTGGTCTTTGGTTCTTGAATCTTTTGCAGGCTCCTGACTGAAAGGACACCATCATTGTTAAGTGAGATCGCCAATTATCTGGAAGAGCTTGAAGTGTTAGAAGATTCTGCTGCTTTGAACTTTGTAAATGCAGTAGAAGATTTGTTGTGGGCATTTGAATGCCGAGCAACAGCTTCAAGGATTTTCCAACTGGCAGTAGAGAGAAGCATATACCGCGATAATGTCTTTCGGTATCCATTGCAATCTCTATACCTCAATATTTCATTTGAAGTAGCGTACAATTTCTTGGGGTTGGAACATATGTATTTCATGTGCATATAAAATTGCATCACTGGTTAGGCATTGTCTTTTCAAGTTAGACAGTAACTTTGGCTCAAACAATCAAAATATTTTTTGTGAAAACAAAGTGCTAAACTAATCACTGCTAAGGATGACTCCGTCAGAAGCACTATAAATATCTTTCCAAGAAATCTATATGACATGCCACATTCTGGTGGTGTTTTAGAACTTTAATCTGTAAGGAAAAAAAAGCCAATCAACAAATACCTATGTTCCTTAATTTGTTCTTCCTTCAGCTGCCTATGAAAGGCCGTATGGTCCTCTTCAGGTGAAGTCAAAGATCTATTTGTACTCCCTCCGGGTTGGTATTAGAAGTCGTTTTTTGGACAAGGTTTGGGTCAAACATCGGGAATATAAATCATCAATAACTTTTAAGTTGTTGAGTTTGTAAATGTAAAAATTATATGAGTGGATTTGTCTTAAAAGAATACTTTGATAAAAGTATACATATATCACATCTCCATAAATATTTTTATAATAATAAGAGGTCAAAGTTGTGTTTTGGAGACCGTGTCGCTGTCCTAAACGACTTCTAATACCATCCCGAGGGAGTATGTGATAAGAGTTAAGGTATTTGAGTAACAATATTTATATATTTTTCTATTCATATCTGAAGATCATTACGACACACCACCTCATCTTGACATTTTTTTTCTTGCTGTAGTATGTTCTACTTCTTCTTATGATATCTGCAAAGTGTCAATATGGAATTAATCTACCATTTAACATTTTATTGGTGAATGGTTCAGTGTGGCACAAAAGGACTGGGGCGCTGATTTCCGTAAGCTGTCTGCTGGGGCTGCACTTGTCGGCCTTACATTGTGGCTTGATCACATGCAAGTATGTGCTTAAACAATACCTTTTACATGATATTGCATTCATAGACACATGAGCTTTAAAGAAAGATCTTTGCTTTGCTCTTCAACAGATAATTTTTACCATCAGTTTTAGGCATAATCATAGGAAATGGGGTTGAAGTCATCAACTCTCGACCCAGGTACATGGGTCATTTTTGACCCAACCATGTAAAAACCGCTTGCATGTAGCATACCATGTTCATCAACCGTCGACCTGGAAACTTTGTGACTACGGTTTTAGGTTTACTGTCTTGTTCTCTGATATTTTTCACAATTATTGACAGTAAAGTAACTGGAACACTGAGAATCCGACTACATGAAATTTGAACTTTCAATTCAATGTTTTCACTTCAGTTACATAGTAAGAAGAATGACGTGAATGAAGCTTAAAATGATGATGGACATATGCTATTTAAGAGGTCTTCTTAATGCAAAGCCCGGGGCTGTCTCAACCCCCGCAGGTCGAAGTTTTTTTTGTTGGTTCGGTTACATTAGTACTACTGATTTTCACCTTGCAATGATGTCAGTAATAGTCAGTAATTACTTCAACATACATCTAGGAGATATAGTGGGCAGTAGAGCCTTTTCATTTGTTTGATAGTTTTCCGTTTTGGTAACCTTTTCATTTTACGTGTCATTATAGGTTTTTTCTAGTCTATCTGCTTCTAACCCAATTATAGCTGGAGACATCAGTTAATAACACCTAAATAACTTTCTAAAGAATTTTGAAGAAAACATCTTTGAATGTTTGCAATAGGTTTATGAACTTACTGAGTTTTTCTTAGTCCTGCAATAGTCATTCTTTTTTTGTTTAAATGGATTTGAGTTTCATTTTTTATTTAAATGACACCTAATCTACTCTGGTTTTAATTCAGGATGCTTCACTCCAGGGTTCACCAGAATCTCCCAAATCTGTTGTACTGGTCACAGGGGAGGGGGAATATAACATGGTATCCCTGCGTAAAACAATCAGAGCCTACCTTTTGGAAATGGGCTCCCCGTTCTTGCCATGTAGAGCTCGGTCAGGTCGCTTTGTGGTAAAGGACTACTCTCTTAAGATGTGGCTGAAAGATTCTCCTTTCTGCATGGACCTTGAGTTAAAAGACGCTCCAGCTCTTCCTAAATTAAACTCAATGAAGCTGATTGAAGGGTATTTCATGAGAGCTGGTCTTGTATCAGCATTTAAAGATATACATGAGAGACTTGGGGAAGTATGGCCAAAAAAGTTTTCCAGGTTAGCTCTGTTGTCAGAAGAATGTAGGGACGAGGTTATGAAGGCTGATATACAAGGAAGGAAAGAAAAGCTGGAGAGAATGAAGAAGAAGGGTATTGTTACAGAAAGAAAATCTAAAACAAGGGCACGACGAGGAAAATTTGTTAGGGAACAGGAACAAAACATGAAAGTAGTATTAGAGTAGTCGCGGCCTGTTATTATTTGCTTCAACATGGTATTTCCTCAAGCAGTACCTGGCATCTTCATGAAAGTTTTCTGATTGGGGGTGTGGGGAGAAAGACGGAACTATGGCATTGCTGCTATTTTAGCATTGGTTATGGTTGGTTCTGTAGTGGAACAAACAGAGTGGTTCATGTTCTCCATGATTTACTGAGCAGCGACCACCGCTGAGTAACCAGCTCATACTGGTAAAACTATTGCTCTATCATCTCTTCTTTGAAATTTATGACCTTCCCAATACATATCTTGTTTTTATTTTTCATTACAAAGATAGCTTTGGATATTATTTGGCAGGTGCACACCTGCGCAGTGTGCCTTGGGCTGTGCTCAGACGCTTTTATGGGGAGCGCACTGGTGCGGCAGTACGAACGGTGATTGCTGCAGTGTGGCCTTGCCATGAAAGCTGCGAGCTTCTACAAACAAATACGAGGGTCGGTGAGAAGGAAAACGATCTCTGATTCACTAATGTGCTCAGCATTCGGTGCCCTTGTGAGTCTCGAGCATGGCAAGATGGTTCATTGTCGCATCATGAATGGAACTCACGTTTTGAATATTTGGAACTCATTGGGTTTCTGATTTGTTGAACGCCATATTGGATGCATGATTTTGAGTTGCCCATAATTGATGATGCAGCAAACAAAGTCTAACAATATTCCTGTAACTTTACAGATATGGTCGCTACCGTCCATGTCAAAGCTCTTTATCTGAGAGATGTAAAGGTTGGCAAAGGATGTGGTGGCAATATGCTCAGAATTCTGTATTAGCTGATGATGTTCAGAGAAGACTAAAGAAAACTTCATGGTGTTATTTGGAGCAGCGACTGTAACCTTGATTTTCCATGTTCAATTTGATCACTGACATTTGAAATGAGAAGGAATACTGTATTAGTTGAATGGCGTAATGTAAGCATGGTGAATTTGATCTTGGAAGTTGTTCGTTACAGCGTACCCAGGGTCGTATGCTCCCGCACTGCGTGGGGTCTGGAAGGGGTGATTAGCGCATTACAACAATAAAGAAAAATATATGGTTTATGATCTTCTTTGTGTCAAGGTTAGGTTGTCAATTACAGCAAATGCACTAAATTATTTGATGGATATGTTTTAGTATCCTTTTTATGTTAGCAACAATCAGGGGAGACTAAAACAAAGCATGAAAGCTATCTGTGGACAGATAGCAATATCAAACCAAAATTCTCATAGATGGTGTTTGAAATTGGTGGCTTGTTTTCCATTTGTAACCCTTGAAACACCACTCTTGATTTGAGTCCATCAGCAGAAGGAATACCTTTAAATAAAAATTATGAATAAACATAACAATATCAAACCAAAATTCTCGTAGATGGTGTTTGAAATTGATGGTTTGTTTTTCTTTTGTAACCCTAGAAACATCACTCTTGATTTGAGTCCATCAGCAGAAGAATGTTTTGTGAGCTTCATCAATTTGGCTATGCATTGATGATGCATTTAGCAGAGACAACTTCAGTGTTGATCATTTAGGGCTATCTTAGAGGTGATGCATTTCTACTAACCTTGGTCAGACAAATCAATGCAACTATGATTGTTAGCAACATGTCAACTGTGACTAGTATTATTGAAAATGACATTCATTCACCCCAACAAATACCAGAAGATTTGAGTCATCTTTTGTTTGGTCTGAGGAGTTTAACATCTCATTCTCTTCGCTGATACAAAGTCATGTCTCTCATGAAGAGAAAGATGTCAAATCAGCCCTTTTCACTAGAATGCAGTATGCACAAGCGACTCAAAGCCATTGCAAAAATTGATCCTACAACATGATACAACAAACTCAAGGTATTAGTGCTTGGCTGGGAAGTTTAATAATAATATTCATTTGCATAGAGTTCTAAGATACATCCATTCGAAGGGAAATCCCCCAAACACTTAGAGTGATGTGGTATATCGATTTCTTACCACTAGAGTGGAGTACACAAATAATGCGAATGGGTTGTTGACTTGACGCCGCAATGGCCAAGCACATTTGGAAGCTGATTCTTCTATTGTGAAGGACCGAAACGGGCGACCGGAGGGGGCGACAGAGGGGGGGTGAATGGGAGCCTCGATTTTCCTTTTCAATTGTGGAGTACACAAGAGGTTTCTGAAGATTTCCTTCGGTGAAACTCCTTGGTTCTTGATCAAGATCGAACGGGACAAAAGGAATCACTCCAAATGGACTAAACGACGAATCCGAGATTTAGAAGGAGGAGGGAAAAAACCAACAACAATAGAGTTGCAAGAACATAAATCGCAACACACTCAGACACGATCCATCGATCTGAAAAACCCAGAGGGCATGCACACGCTAAGGGGTGTGCTTCCTACGAACAAAGGATCACAAAATGTCTAGACCTCTCACAAAAGCAGGGGAACTACTGGGGAGGAAACCCTAATGGAAATTGCAAACTGGAGAGGCAAGTATGGGGGAAGGGACTGCCTTGATATTTATAGCCCAAGTCCTAGTGACTGTGCTATTACTACTCTATCCCTATGGATACAATTACCGAAACCACTTAGCCAGGGTCATAATGGTCGGACTTGGGCATAATGATCCGACGGCCACCGTGCCTGCAGCCTTACTCCACGCAATCTCCCATATGCCGCCACGCGCCGCCCTTACGGTCCACCGGGGCGTTCGCCCGGGTTTTGAGGCCCAAACCCGTGAAACCCGCCGATGGTTTTGAGGCCCAAACCACCAAACCCGCCCGTGGTTTTGAGGCCCAAACCATGAAACCCGGCTCTGATGGTTTTGAGGGCAAACCATCAAACCTCCTCGACACGTGTCATCGCCGTCTTGACCGCCCGAGTTGCCAAGTCATCCGAGCTCCCCGCTCGCATGCACGCTTCGCCGCCTTGACCCGATCGACACGGTCCCGCCACGCCCTCTTGCATTCGTCGATGTCCCGGATGTCAGCCACCATGGCTAGCCACCCGGCGATCGTCGGTCCCTCGGTCCAAGCCTCACGCCCCGTCCTTCACCTCCACGGTCCGTCGGCCCGACACGTCCTCCTTGGCCCCTTCACCTCGCCGTTAGCTACCATCTCTGAGCTCCACACCTGCACAACACGAACCAAGAGATACGTCTTCGACACACTCCACGTGTGCCGGTGAACATAGCCGAAGCATAAAAGAAAAAAGAAAATAGAAGTAAAATGTTATTTGTTGACAATCACTCAATCACAAAACTAAACACATGTGACCTAAATCAACCATGTGTTTGCATATTGATATGCTTGGATATCTAGCAAACAACCTGCCATACAACACTTGTAAAAAGTCATTTGTTCCTCAAGGCTGTCCAGTCTCCTGTGACAAAGGATTAAATATGCCCACAGTATTTGCTGTAGTACACGACTGCAATAAGGACAATGTGAAAGAAATGAGAACCCCGTTCTTGAACTGTAAGTGGCATGCTAAGGTGGTTTGCAGTGAGGTTGTTGGGGAGAAGGAAGGGAAGGAGAAGATGCAAGCAACAACATCCTTCCATCAAGAGTATCCAAGTGACACTGCATTGATTCCTAAGGGAACCAAAATCATGGACTCCTTTTCAGTCTCATCTGAAGGCTGTGGAAGCAAGAGGGGCAATACCAAAATCTCCAAGCAACTCTAATTCTGTGGACTCCTTTGCAGTCTCATCTGAAGGCTGTGGAAGCAAGAGTGGGATATCTGTTCATCAGGTCGCTGATCTTCTCGGAACAAACGCAGAGTCCAGGACAAGTTTTTCAATGAATTTTCAAGCGAATCTGGCGAGACTTTCAGCGCTTCTGCTTTGGGTGGTGAAGAAGCAGACCGCAATGTCAGCAGATCGGAAGCCTATGCAGAGCCATCCAC
Source organism: Hyparrhenia diplandra (assembly GCA_015847255.1). Taxonomy (NCBI): domain Eukaryota; kingdom Viridiplantae; phylum Streptophyta; class Magnoliopsida; order Poales; family Poaceae; genus Hyparrhenia; species Hyparrhenia diplandra. The sequence continues at coordinate 136,701 of JADLZK010009997.1, forward strand.
GATTCAGCATGATCCTGGGGAATTAATGAAACAGCTGTGGTGCTGTGACCATCACTCCCGGATGCACAACCTGGAAGGAAACTTTCCACCAGTGTGTCTAAAATCACGCCTTGAGCTGCCATGTTTGAGTGTCTGAAATCACGCCTTGACCTTGAGCTGAAATCAGGTTACAAGTTTGAGTGTTGCTACCATGCCTTTCATTTGTTGTTTGGGTAAATTTTCTATGGTAAGGTTGTAAGAACGGAGTGTCGTGAACCTTGCAGTTGTATGTAGTATACTATTTGGGACCTATGTTTGCAGTACTAGAGTTATCCCATATTGCTACATGTGTCAGATAGGGATTCTTGCTTCTGCATAATTATTGTTCTTCTGCTTGGAGTATACTCCTCTGTCCCTTTATAGATGATGTTCTAGCAGCCCATGCATTCGTCCAGGTTCACAACGATCGTACATGCATTTAGTCAGACACAGTGTCCAGGTACATGTCGTAGCAGCTCATTCATTCAATGCACCTGGCATCCTGCTAAAGCGTCAACTAAAGCGGGACAGAGGTAGTACGTATAAGATAACCCTAGTCCTTGATGAGAAGGATAGTGGTGTGCTATGATCTTATGTCGTTGTATATGCTCTGCTGTCGATTGGCAGCCCACACCGCTGTCGTCGGCTCATGGTTGCCAAGTAACCATGCCCTCTTTATTTCTCCTGGGTGACCGCTTTTTGGATTTACTGATGAAAACCATGTCACTTACACTTAGTTGCAGACAGCAGGAAAGACACCTCTGGTTCTACTCTGCTAGAGTATGTATTCTACTCCTGAAAGAGATGGTACATTACTTTTAGCCTTATACAAGGAACGTGGTCTGTGAAAATTCTATACTTTATATTTGAAATCTGTCTCGTTCATGCAACTTATATGCATCTTGTATCTTTGCAAGTGTAATCTGAACAAGTCTTCTTTTGGAGTTATTAATATTATGTGCCTTGGAGTATCACTTATAGTTCACGTTTTGCTGCAATTTTTGACATATAAGAGAGTTGGTGCATTCCATTCTTGCTCATAATGATAATAATTTTACAATTTGCTGCCTTGTCATGTGCATCGTTGCTGTTTGATATATTTTCCTCTATATGGTGAAGATACCATGTTCAATAGCCATTTATATAGCCATTTATGAAGCTGTTACGGCCTTTACACAAGTGAGTAGGAAGTCCCAGCAACGTGAGTAGGTCCCAGCAACGTTTGCTTGAGAAAAAAACGCACTTTCTTTGCCAAATGCATTCAATATACAATTGAAACTTTGGATATCTTTTTACTTGAGGACATTTTTTTTTCTCGAACACGCAAAAGAGTTGTACGTCTTTTTGTATTAAGACGAAAAACAGTTAACAATTACAACGACGCACCAAGATTGACGCACTATGGGGATACAATTATACAGGGTAGCTCTGCCCCCTAGCAAAAGAAATCAAACGTGATTACTTCGATAGTTAAACAACCTAGTCGTCGCTAACATCATCTTTGCAAAAAAATATCACTTGACATGCTTTTACATGTATGTACAATATATATCATCGTCCAGTTTGTAACGTTTGACAGGCCTGAGTAGAGGAAAATCCCGTGACTTCCCCATCCGCCCGGTCGCATCCGCTCGGACTCCTTCGCGCGACCGAAGCCGGGAGCGCCGCGCCGTCGTGTCTCCCTGCCGGCTGCCGGCGACGTCCCTCCCTGCCGGCGCGCCATCGCCAGGCATCGGTCCTCGCGTGGCATCCATCGCGACGCATCGGTGCTCCATCGCCTGGTACGTGGTACTCCGATGAATCGATTTTCCCTGGGGTTTTTTGCCGCACCACCGCTGCCTTGGCTTCTCATACGCGCGGTGAGGTCCAAGCGGCCATTGCTTTCTCGTACGCGCCGTGGCTACACATGGCCTTCAGGATGATCTCATCTCCGGTCCGTTTGCACTCCAACGCCTTCCTGTCGTGTCTCTTCATGCTGTTTTTTTTTTTTGAAAGATCCTTTGCTACTGAATTGAACTTGCATGGTGTTTAGTTTTTATTTTCCGTGGACGGGCATTTAGAAAACCGCCACGGAAAATAGTTGGCCTTGCAGCCCCCGTAGGGAAAACCGCCACGGTTAATCGATTAACCGTGGCGGTCTTTATAAAATAACCGCCACGGTTAATCCCCCATTAACCGTGGCGGCGGCCAATGCCCGCCACGTTAATTGATTAACCGCGGGCGGTCTTTGTTAAAACCCGTCACAAAAAAAAATAAAGCCCAAAAAGACACAAGAAACCTGGCCACAAAAGCCCACTCGGCCCAATATCATGACTCCAAGTATATATTGAACCCTTAGGGTTTCCACACATCCCACTCACTCGGCCCGGTCTCCACCAACCCCGCCCCCTCCCTCAGCCCGTCCGTTCCTCTCCCTCACTCTCCACCGCCCCTTCCCTCTCCCTCATCTCTCCAC